>JBBPLB010000171.1:0-17832 GCA_038089595.1 Bothia castanella
TGACTATGTAACAAGGATCATGTGATGAGAATCACATGATCTGGATCTCCTATCTTAGGCCAGTTTACATGATTTGCACTAATTAACTAGCTACAGTAGTACTAAGATTCTATCAAGACAAATGCTCAATGAAAAATTCATATCTCCAGAACAGCTTAGTCAAATATTATGGAACTTGGTAGAGTATTAGATCATAGTATGGACTATTGATTTGTAGTGTAGTTGTTGTGTGGTGTTATTTACTGACTCAGCACGATATGATTTTTGTGCAGGTCAGCTTATACATGTATTACTCATTTGTGCCAATCTATGGGGTGTCATCTCAGGTAAAGAGACTGTCCCCATCCCCAAGGATGCCTCCATCTCCACCACCAAAACTGTGGACTTCACCTCACACCAGCTCAAAGCTGCTGCCAAGATCATACTATATGTTAAGGATAGCTAAATTGTCCATGTCTAGAGCAATGACTTCAAGGTCATCTAGAATGCCCTTGCTAGTGTCCACTGTGCCTGTGGCTTGTTCACATAGCTTGCCACCATGTGAAAATTCTCACATATGGAGAAAAGCCCCAACCAAAACATCACATTGTGGATTGGTAATGTAAAAGTACAAGTGCACCTCATGAAGGATGTCAAGATCACTCCTCCTGACCTCCTGACCATTGTTGACCTCACCTCTGGTCTCCCCCCTAAATATAACACTGTTGTCACAGCCCTTGATACTATCAAGCCTGATGAACTTACTATTGAGAAGGTAGAATGTAAAGAATGGACAAGAGCAGTAGTCTCCTGATAGGCACAGATAAATGAGTCTCAAGTGGGAGATACTCACTTGAGAGGTTGGAGTTGAAAGATGATAAGACTGAAGCTTAGAGAATATAACAAGTAGTTACTAGAGCAGAGGCTCAACAGATAACAGAGAGGCAGATAGATTGATAGTCCTTATAAAACAAGGATATGAAACAACCACTTAGAGGAAGAACATCAAAAGAGGTCTCCCTTATATACTATACAAAATAAGGTTCAATAGGAGCTCAAACTCTATCAAGAGATAAGAGCAACTATTGCTATTGGAAGATAATGATATAGGATCAAATCACATCTAGGAAGAAATTGGATAAAAGATAGGAATGGAATGGAACAGAAGATTATAATAGCTATCTATGACATCATGAGTCTAGAATATGACATCATGTAAAACAACTCAGAGATGTGACATCATACAGAGCTGTCTGGAATGGACCATAAATAAAAATAGAAAAGTTAGTCTGTTAATCCAAATGACAGAATAGCGAAAGTGTAATATTTTGATACTTCCCCTTGATATTCAAGTCAGATATGGGACAAGAATAAGATGTTTCCTGTTTTCCTCAAATCATTGAAATGTCAGATTCTTCATAAAGATATCCACAAGTTGATCATTGGTTGGAACATATCAAAGATGAATCTTTTTGTCTGCAACACATTCTCAGATATAATGATCTGGAATTTGTATGTGCTTGGTATGACCTTCAATGACAGGGTTAGAAGACAGAAAGATGGCACCATGATTATCACAAAGCATATCCATTGTTGGAATTGGAAAACCTATTTCAGAGAAAAGGTTCTGAATTCAGGAAATTTGCTTGCAAGTTTCAGTCATGCCAATATATTCTGCTTCCATAGAGGAAAGAGCTATCTTGCACTGTCTTCTAGAAAGCCAGGAGACTGTTCCATCAGTGACAAAGATTGTATAACCTATGGTAGATTGCAAAGTAGATGCATCACCAGTCCAATCAGTGTCACTATATGCCTGAAACCAGAGTTTCCAGCACAATTATAACATAAGCAGAGATCCTGAGTTAAAGCCAGGTAGTGTGTTATATATAACACTTTCTACAAATGCTCTTCTGATGGATTGGAAGAGGATTGTGACATCTTGATTACTGACTAGGCTATATCTGGGTGAGTTCCAAGCATAATAAATAACAGTGATCCAATGACCAACTGATACTTTGAGCACAAGATAGTAACAGATTCATCTTTATTGGGAAAAGGTGAATAACCTCAAGGTAAAGGAGTGCATACTGCTTTAGCATCTTCCAATTGGAAGCACTTCATGACCTTATTGGCATATTTGCACTGGTTGAGCCACAAGAGATGCTTCTTTCAATCTCAAGTGATATACATACTCAGGTATTCTTTAGCTTTTCCTAGATCTCTTGATTCCCATATCTTCATGAATTTCTTCTTCTTCTGAAGTAAGTATTTCTTATTAGAACCAATGAAAAGAGCATCATTGACATATATGATAAGAAGAATGAATAAGTCACTATGTCTATGTAAATAAACACCAGCATCTGATATATATCATTTGAATCCCATTTTCTCCAGGGATTGATAGAGGGCTTTATTCCATTGCAAGACAGCTTGTTTAAGACCATATATGGCCTTCTTTAGGAAACAAACCTTTGTCTCCTGACCTTTGACAACAAAACCTTTGAGCTGACATATATAAATCTCTTCATCTAAATCACTGAAGAGAAATGCAGTCTTGACATCTAGTGCCTCAATTTCCCAATCTTTGAGGGTAGCTAGAGTGACGAGAAGTCACATAGTTTCAAAATGGGCAACAGGAGAAAAAGTCTCCTTGTAGTCAATTCTGAAGACTTGTATGAAGCCTTTTGCAATCCATTGTGCTTTGAGTTTGTCAGATTTCATAGTAAATACCTAATGCACATCAACAGGTTTTTGACCAGGTGGTAAATCAACAAGCTCCCAAACCTTCCTATCAAGTATAGACTTGTATTCATCTTGCATAGCAGTGAGCCAGCCTTTCTTGATTTCCTTGGGTATCCTCATGACATCCCTATATTGTTTAGGAACCTCATTGACATTGACAGCAGTAGACATCAGAGTCTTCATAAAATGGATAGACATAAGATTTTTTGTACTGTTGTCCATTTCAGTATCAGATGGCAACTGTCTTTCCTGAATATCTTTCTCAATTTCAACTGGAGGTTTATTTCCATAGACATTATTGGGAATAACCCAAGGCTGTGGAACTCTACCAGATCAACAAGGAAGTGGCTTATGTTGTGGCTATTGCCTATGTTCAGATACAAGAGGATGATCTGATTGTTGATATATTTGAGGATCCTCATTTCAAGAGGGTAGTTCATGAGTAAGAAGTGGTCAAGGAGGAGGAGTAGGAGGTCACCCAGGAGTAAATGAAAAACTCATCCTGTGACTCAGAGCAGGAGTATCAGCTTGAGCTGGAGGAGTTTCAGGAATATGAGTCTCTGAAGGAGAGCATTTCATTGAAGTAGTTCTTGCTCTGCCCTTGTCTTTATCCCATGGAGGGGGCAGAGGAGAAGAGGAAGACAAGCTTGAAAAAGCTCTAGATGATAGATGACTAGAAGGTGGACTCTGCTGTCCCAATCCAGGTGAGAGACTTCTGGAACATTGATAACCAGGTGGAGGATGATTAGCAGGTGGATCATTTTCTAGAATAATCACCATATGAGGTTCCTCTCGAATTTGGAGTAAACCTGGTGGTTGTAAGGCTAAAGGTTGTGGTTTGTTAACAGTCTCAATAGGAAGATTTAGATAAAATGTCTCATCAAAAGTGGCAGTAGAAGAAATCACAACTCAAGAGTGTGACTTTGACCAGAACTTGTATCCCTTGGTGCCTTTCTTATAACCTAAGAAGGTCATTTCTTCTGCTTTCACAGCAAGTTTATTAGCTTGATCTTCTTTAGGAATGAAGACATAAGCATGACATCTGAATACTTAGAAGTAGGAGATATCAGACTTGTTACCTGTCCATATCTCTATTGGAGATTTCCATTTATGACAATGCATTGGTTGGCAATTATAAATATGAAGAGCAGTTTTCCATGCATCTTGTCAAAAGCCAGAAGAAAGATTGGCATGTTGGCAAATGGATTCAGCCTTCTTACCAAGAGTGCAATTAAAATGTTCTGTATGACTATTCTGTTGAGAAGTATATAGTACTGTCTTCTGATGATTGATACCTTTTTGTGTAAGGAACAAAAATAGGTTATGACCTAAATATTCCCCTTCTTGGTCCAAACACAAGGCAAGGAGTGTTACACCAGTCTGTCACTCAGCCCAGGTGATCATAGATTACAATAATTCCATGACATTGGACTTTTGTTTGAGAAAAGTAAGCAGAGCAAAGACAGAATGATCATCAATAAAGGTTAAGATCCACTGATTTCTAGTACAAGAACAAGCTGGAAGTTCCACTAGGTCTGTGTGGACAAGAGCAAGTATATGAGTAGCTTAGGAATCAGACACCTCAAAAGATTGCTGATGAGCCTTGCCCATTTCATAGCCTCAACAAGATGGAGAGATATCTGGAACAACAAGTGATGTAGATATGCCAGATAATTGATTAGGAGCATGCCTCAAAGCATTCTTGGAACAATGTTCAAGACATCTATGCCAGAGATCATACTCAGACATTTCTGTAAGGGATTATAGCTCATCTGAAACAATCAGATTAACTTTGAACTAGTGAAGTAAAGAAGAAGCTAATAAAGCTTTCACCTGTATTGCCATCTTTCCCTTAGTATCCCATATCTTGGTGTTGTTTCCTCCAATTTCACATTTGAAACCAAGTTTCATTAGAGCAATAACAGATAAGAGATGATGTTGGGCTTCTGGAGCATACCAAACATTTGGCAACTGCAGAATTCAATTGCTTTCTTTCTGTTTGAAGATAATTGTTCTGGGACCATACATTGAAATGGTTTCTCCATTGGCAGTAGAGGTTTCCTTGGTTCCTTTAGCAAGATTAGAAAAATCATTGAGATAAGAAGACATATGGATTGATGCTCTAGAGTCTATCATCCAATGATCATGATAGAAGAGAGACTTAGACTCATTAGCAGACAGAGCTACTTCCTACATGAGATAACAGTCAAAGAGGTCATTATAGATAGGATCTTCAAAACCAGTATTTATATTGCCACTGTATACTCTATTATTAGGGTGTTCTTCCTTCCAGCCTTTCTAATCCCCATCAGCATACCAGTCATAGTTCCCATAATAATGTTGTTCTGAAAGGACAGAGGTCCACTTCATTGCTCTTTGATGGTCAGATTTCAACCAAAGAGCCCTAGTGAAAGGACTGACAAGAGGGTCCTGCCTGAGCAGAAATAATATGTGGGAGGGATATGATAGGATCACAACTCATGGGATCATCTGTAGACCAGTTGAGCAAATGATTTGGAGTAGAAGTACCTGAACCAATGCTTTGGATCATTCCAAAAACTAATCCCCTTTCTTCTTCAACTTCAACAGTATCAAAGAAGTTGTCTTCATTCACATCCATCATATTGATGCAAGCTTTACCCTTTTCTTTGCCTTTCTTTCCTTTCATCTGTTGGCCTTGGTTTCACTTCCCCTTGGTAGAGATTGTGGCAGCAGTTTGAGTCAACTGACCAGAATGCTACTTAGACTTGTTTCCCTGAGGACATTTCTCAGGAAACTTGGTCTAACAGTTCATTGATCAATGGTTTCCACCACAATAGTCACATTTGGACTGGGGTGAAACCTTTTTGATGACAGCAGTGCATTGCACTGAGGCATCATTGTCAACTTCAGTCACATTATAGGTGAAGGGACCACAAATCATGGAAAGGCAAGTACATTCAAGAAGAATCTTGAGAAGGATTGTGTCAGGAGTTAGAGGAGTGATGGTATGAAGAATGGTGGATTTGATGGCTTCATATTGAGGTGGTAAGGCCTGCAAAATGATCATAGCCTGTTGATCATCTGGGATTACCATTCCAGTTTAAAGCCACATTTTTAGCATTTGATGCATCTTGGCTATGTTCCATTGCACATCTCATCCCTTCATACAAAAAGCAAAAAGCTTTGAAAATGCATAGAACTATGAAATCACAGTTTGAGGAGCAAAGAAGACAATAATAGCTTCATAGAAACATTTATCCTTTGAGACTAGAGTACTAGTAGAAGCATAGGAGTTGAAACCCAAAGAATGGATTGCATCCTTGCAATAAGAAGCAATCAAGGCTTGTGCACAAGCATCTTCATCCCTCCAATCTTTTTGTTGTTTAGCAAGTGTCTTAGCTCCAGTAGCAACTTGCACCAGAGTAAGAGTAATGTCTGGGTAAAGACAAGTTCCATTGATAAAATCCCAAACCTTGAAGATGATAAGGACATCTTGAAGATGTTTGTGTCAGATAAAGATGTCAGAACTGCCTTGAAGCTTAGGGCATATGCCAGTGATGGTTGAATTGACTTGATTGATAGCCATAGTTTAAAGCCAATAGAGTAACAAGTTCTCTAAATCTAAAGGATCATTGTTAGTAATTGTTTGACAAACAATTGGTAAAGGAGGAATAAAAGGAGCTTGGGTCTATGGAGTCTGAACTGGAATCGGTATCATCATTCCAGCAGGTGGTGTAGCAGTATCATCTGAAGAAGATTCCTCTTCTTCTGTGTCTTCATCACTGGCAGAATCATATAAAGATTCTTCAACATCTGTTTCCTCTTGTTCTTCTTTGTCCTGTTTAGTGTCTGATGGTTCATCACCATATTCCATAGGCAGTTGTCTGATAGGAATCATAGGAGTTTCTTCCATAGGAGAAAGATCTCAATATCAAGTTGTTTGAGAATCAGATTCCTGAAATGGATAATCCCCCTCTAGTGAAGAAGCAGTAGAAAACAAAGAACTAGGAGTTGGGGGAACTTCACTGACAGAACCAAAATCCTAGTACCACAAGGTAGATAAGGAAGGCAAGGAAGGCACCATAGGGCAGGGGGTGGGCATGGCAGAACTGGGTAGGGATGGGATGGGATCTGAAGTAGAAAATGACCAATAAGTGGAAGATATATTATCCTAGTCAGCTGGAGAGGCAGAAAAGGGATCAAAATCCACTATCATTGACAATTTATATACTTCAAGAAAATCATCATAAAAGAGTTCTGAAAAGAAATGAGGATTAGAAAAGTAATAATACTTATCAGTATTCTCATTGAAAAGTTGAAATTTCTCAGTGCCATGACTAGAGTAAGGAATTTCTATTGAAGGTAGGATGATAATGTAACACAGTGTCCTCAAACAAAGAGCATGCACCCTTCGATTGAACACAGAGGATCTGAGTAGGAGTTACTTACTCAGAGGGCAGACAATAGTGTGGAAGATGATGGGGATGTATAATGAATAGAGCTTGTAGTGGAGATGGACTCAACACTACTATGGTTGAAGGATAAAGAGGTATTTATTCAAATACTCAGATATAAGTATTGAACAAAGAGAACTGCCTGCAGGAAAGAGGGTGATATAAGCACATCTTATATACTACTAGAAATAAGGTTAAAAGGGAGTTTGAACTCTATTAAGAGATTACAAATCCCTCTAGAGTGACATCATAGATAAGAGAGTTAATTGCTATTTGCTATGACAAACCCTAGAGATAAGAGGATTTACTACCATTGGCTATGGTGTGCTATAGCACTATAATGATGTCATAGTCACATGACAATCACATGACCAGTCTAGAACCAACATAACTGTGGTCTAGCAGTTAAAGTGCTCTCATATTGGACAAAGTGGACCAAGTACTATTGACTTGGTGTGTGAGGTCCTCATTGTGCTCATCTTCCATGGATAAAAAGAGATGTGCCTTTGCCATTCTCAGATGGTGTTGGTGGTTGACAAGATAGCTGACTGGAAGACACTGGTTCCTGTGACCCATATGAACTAGAGGAAGAGCGAGATGATGACCATGAGGGATTTGGAGTGTGAGGTTGTGTGACATCTTGTGACTAAGCATGAGAGACACAAGGAGGAGGTGGAGGAGGAGTGGGATTGCAAGAAATGGGTGCGAGGTCATTAGAGGTTCTGACTTGTCAAGCAGTAGATCTGATGGAGACCCACTATTGTCAGTTAGGATCAAAGTATGCTTTATTGTTACTGTCATTGTCAAAACAAGAGACAACTACTAAATTATCCCCATGAATATGGGGAATACCATTGTCACAGATATAATTAAATCTTGAATGAGGTAAGATTTCAGGCGGATAGTTCTCCCAAACACCATGCTCATTGTAGTGATGATGGTAGAGCTCATTTTAGGTGTAATGACTCAAGTGACTCAGATGAGATGGATGACTTTGATAACAAGAAAGAGTGGTGTTGTTTGATCTAGAAAGATGGCAAGGAGGAGGATGATAGGATCCACTTTGATGATTGCAATTACATCAATTGTGACACTAGTTCCTTCATCCACAAGGAGGTTCTTTAAGGGGAGGTGGTTGCTCACCAACATATCAATCAGTAGCATTAGGAGGTTCCCTATTCATACTGAATAACATAAAGTAGTCAGCATCACCATTGTGAATCCCTAGATGAATCATACAAGTGATAGAAAAGAATTGTAGCACTAGAACATATGAGTCTGCAAGTAACCAAACAGTGGCATAAAGTCAAAACTGCTGGTATCCAAGTACTGCTGCAATAATTGTCAAAAGAAAAGCAAGAACCCAAATAAGACCAAGAATTATCTCAGACACTAGATGTAAGGCAAGAATCATTGTTGGAAAATGACAGATGAAGAGTCTTTATGCAAGACTCATAATTTATCAGAAAGATAGAATGCAAAGAATGGATGAGAGTAGCAATCTCCTGATGGGCACAGATAAATGAGTCTCAGGTGGGAGATACTCACTTGAGAGGTTGGAGTTGAAAGATGATAAGACTGAAGCTTAGAGAATATAACAAGTAGTTACTAGAGCAGAGGCTCAACAGATAACAGAGAGGCAGATAGATTGATAGTCCTCATAAAACAAGGATATGAAACAACCACTTAGAGAGAGAACATCAAAGAGGTCTCCCTTATATACTATACAAAATAAGGTTCAATAGGAGCTCAAACTCTATCAAGAGATAAGAGCAACTATTACTATTGGAAGATAACAATATAGGATCAAACTGGGACTGTGGATAGGATCAAATCATATCTAGGAAGAAATTGGATAAAAGATAGGAATGGAATGGAACATAAGATTATAATAGCTATCTATGATGTCATGAGTCTAGAATATGACATTATGTAAAATGATCCAGAGATGTGATATCACATGGAACATTCTAAATGACTACATCATACAAAGCTGTCTGGAATGGACCATAAATGAAAATAGAAAAGCTAGTCTGTTAATCCAAACAATAGTGTTACAATCTTTTTCTTTCTCTCTTCTAGTCCCTCTTTTCTTCACTATTATAAACAGACTGAACTATTCCCATGGGCGCACACTTACAATAGTGTACACTATTTCAAACTTTGATCAACTCCTCAGACCCCTTGCTACCTAATCAATACCTTTCCATAGCCTTACCATATTTTCTCATTGGTAGTATTCCTTATCTTTCAACTTATACTTTTCTCTCACCATTTCCATCTTCTTTATGGACCTTATCTCCTCATATCATCTCTATTCCCTGATGATACTTGTAGTTTCCACTCCCACATAGCCACCTTCATGGACTATAAGTAGATCAACTCTCCTTCTATAAACTCCAAGCTAGTTCTATGCAATATCAGCTAGATTCTAGTCTCTCCTTGATCCTTAAGTGGGAACCCTGCCCCACTAAGTCTTCCTCCTTCATCCCTGTCTCTAACAACTGAGAATAGTGCCCCAGCATTGTGACTTCATAGGAGTAACCAACCCAATGTACTCAGTCAGTTGACCTACTGTTGAGTGGTTGCCATAAGCTAGAGTCTACACTTCAGTGTAACAAAAGAACTAGCTTTCTTATCGCTTCTTCTGTTGTGAAGTAAAGCTGCCCATCATTTCAGAAAGAAGGGATCTCAGAAGGATCATAGGATCCTCCTTCTCTACCAACCTGGCATTAACCCCTTGACATTGCTCATTGAGAGCACCATTGATTTCCTCAGAAGAAGAGGAAAAAGAACCTTGTTATGGAGAAGAACCAGTCTCAGAAGGATTTACCAGAAGAGCTATCCGAGGTCTCTAGAACCAGGTCACTGGTTATGAACTAGTTCCTATAGCTGAGTCATCACTCGAAACAGCAACAGAACTGATATCCATTGACCCTCCAGAATCAGAACCAGAACCACCTGCATCTCCTCATTGTTCCCATAGCCCTCTTTTCCCAACAAACTCAGAAGAAGAATCTGAACCAGAATCAGAAGATATGACCAAAAAACTCATTGAACTAAGGGCAGGTCTCCCAGAAGACTTCTCCAGAAATCCAGAAGATACCTCTAGATGGATCCTCTCTATGAGAACATGCTTCCTTATGAATGGAAAACTTTACTCTGAGTCTGCACAGATCCTCACTGCCCTAAACAAAATGAGCAAAGGGCAAGGAAAAGACTTCTCTGAAGGATGGTACCTTAAAATTGTGGAGATGAGTCACTTAGGGAAAGAAGAGGCAGACAAAGAACTCACTTGGGAAAAGTTCGAAAAAGCCTTTCAAGATGTGTTTACCCCTTATGATCCCAGTGCAAAAGTGTGAGCTGACCTCTCCACCTTGAAACAAAGAAAAACCCAGCATGAGGATGGATTCAAAAAATTCATCTCCCAATTCCAACTCCTTGCCACTCGCTCCCAGATCAAGGATGATAGAGCCCTCATCAAATGGCTTATCAATGGAATGGATAGACATATCGTCATCAAAGTCCTATCTTGTGAAAAGGAACTGACTACCCTAAAAGAGTGGATTGAGAAGTCTAACCTCTTCCACAATCATATCAAATGAGTCGATGCTCTCTTCCAAGGAAAAAAGTATTTCCCTAGTCACTCCTCCCACTGAAAATCCACCCAAGACCCCAATGCCATGGATGTGGATCACATTCATTTTTCTCCCACAGATAGAGCAGAATACATGAAAAAGAGAAAATGTTTTGTATGTAGCAAACCTGGACACATGGCCAGAGACCACAAAAAAGAAGAATCAACTTCCTCTCCACCACCCAGACCACCTAGAAACCCACAAAGAGTTAGGGTTATCCCGACCAAATTGAAACCCTCAGAACCTGAAGACCCAATGAAGGAGTACCTAAATGTTCTCACCCAGTGAAACGTTCCAAAAGAAGATATCCTTAAAGTTCTCCAAACCTGTTTCACAGAAAAAGAAGAGGATGAAGATCAGACAGTAGCAGTTGTCTCTGTCAAGAATTTTTGAAGAGGGAAGATAATTCGATGCCATCTTCCCCCCAATTTCTTGCTCCTGTATTTATGATAAATTCCTGTGCACAATCTATTCACATTCCTATCTTCATTTCTACTTGAGCAAAAGTCATCAAAATGAAAGCCCTGATTGATAGTAGAGCAACCAGGTGTTTTATCAATCAGACCCTCATACAAAATCATCAAATCCCCACCAAACCACTTGAAAAGCCTATAAACACACAGAACGCCAATGGAACTAGTAACCAAGTAGGAAAAATATCCTCTTTTGTTCCAATCACCATTACCATAAAAGGACAAACCAAGAAACTAAAAGCATACATCATCTCTCTAGGAAAAGAGGATCTCATCCTGGGCCTCCCCTAGCTTAGAACAGCCAACCCCTCCATAGACTGGACAACTGGTCAGATATCCTTACCTAGAGTCCCTTCCCTCATGCCAGATCAAAGTCCTCAAAGATACCTATTGAGGTCTTTTAAGCTTGACCCAGATCTCTGGGCTGAACAAAGCTTTACTAAATACCTTTGATCCCTGACCATGAAGAAAATCACTGTCTCAACCGAGGCAGCCCAGAAATTGAAAAGAGGAAGGATTGAACTTCCAAAAGAATTCTCTGATTTCTCTGACATCTTCTCTGAAGAAGAACCTAAGGAGCTCCCACCACATAGAACCTTTGATCACACCATTGAGTTAAGAGCAGATTTCATTTCAAAAGTTAGAAAAACCTACCCCCTGAATCTGAAAGAAATAGAAGCCTATAAAACCTTCATTGATGAACACCTTCACACAGGCAAAATAGTTCTATCCAAATCTCCTCAGACAGCCCCCTTCTTCTTTATACCCAAAAAGAATGGATCTCTTTGCCCATGTCAAGATTATTGATACGTCAATGAAGCAACAGTCAAAAACGCTTACCCTCTTCCCCTGATTTCTGACCTCATCGACAAACTAAAGAAAGCCAGGTACTTCACTAAGTTTGATGTCCGATGGGGATACAATAACATCCACATCAAACCAGAAGACCAGTGGAAGGCCGCTTTTATCACCCCTTTCGAACTATATGAATCAACTGTCATGTTCTTTAGACAGTGTAATTCCCCCTCCACATTTCAGACATATATGAATGATGCCTTCAAGGATCTCATTACTGAAGGATGGCTTGTCATTTATATGGATGATGTCCTGCTTTACTCTAAAGACTACAAAGAACACTAGGAACACACCAAAAAAGTACTCCAGCAATTTAGAGAAGAGAAATTATGTCTTAAACTCTCTAAATGTCTATTCAACACATCCAAAGTTGAATATCTAGGAATGATCATCAGACCTGACAAGATTGCTATAGACCCAGTCAAATTAAAAACAATTGCTGAATGGAAACCCCCCTTCTCAGTTAAGGGAGTTCACTCATTCCTAGGTTTCTGTAACTTCTACCAAAGATTTATTCCCTCCTTCTCCGATATTGCTTGGCCTCTACTAGATCTCACCAAGAAAACCTCAACATGGAACTGGTCATCACCTCACCAGAATTCCTTCAAAACTCTTTGGAACTCATTTCTCTCTACACCAATACTACAGATGCCAGACACTTCTACCCCATTCTTTGTAATGACTGACACCTCTCTTCTCGCCTCAGGAGGAGTCCTAATGTAAAAAGACACCACAGAAGCCCTTCACCCATGTGCATACCTCTCTCAGACCTTCGGATCTGCAGAACAAAACTACAACATCTATGATAGAGAACTCCTGGCTGTCATCTGAGCATTGCATGTCTGGTGTACCTCTCTGGAATGGGACATCTAGTAACAATACTCACTGATCACAAGAATCTGACCTATTTCCAAGAACCTAGGAAGTTGTCTAGACATCAGGCCAGATGGCTTCTCTTTCTGTAGGACTTCGACCTACAGTTCAAACATCTACCTGGATCCCAAATGGGACCAGCCGATGCTCTAAGTCAAATCTCAGATGTCAACACCAGTAATGACAATGTCTCAACCCTCCTACTCAACCAACTTTTCATCAATTTAATTGATGCCACATTGGCAGACAAAATCGCATTGTCAACCCCTGATGACCCCCTTGTAAAGAAGGCACTAGATGCTCTTGCTTCCGACTCCTCTCTTTTCTCCAGGGCCCACAAAGAGGACTGGACATACCTTGAAGGCTGTCTCTATTTCAAGAACGCCTATATATACCAGAACCTGCTCGAAAGGACCTAATTTCACATGTCCATGATTCCTCTTCTGCTAGACATGGGAGACAATTTAGAACCATCAATCGACTCTAGCAGGACTACTGGTGGCCCAGACTGACTACTCAAGTCAAAAACTACATTAAGGGATGTGTCACTTGCCAGGCTAACAAACCCAATACTCACCTGGTCCTGCCCCCCCTCCATCCAATTCCATCACAATGCACTCATCCTTTCCAGTAAGTCTTGGTTGACTTGGTCACCGACTTGCCTCCCTCCAAGGGTTTTGACTCTCTTATGGTCATGGTCGACCATGGCCTTACTAAGGGGGTAATTCTCCTCTCTTGCCTAAAAACCATCGACACAAAAGGAGTGGCCCAACTTTTCTATGATCATGTGTTCAAATGCTTTGGACTATATGATAAATGTATCTCTAACAGAGGACCCCAGTTCACCTTGGTATTTGCCAGAGAACTTGGACAACTCCTTAACTATAAAGTCACTCTTTCCACACCTTATCACCCCCAGACTGATGGAGAAATGGAACAGGTAAATCAGGAAGTTGAAATCTTCCTAAGAATATTCTGTGATGGAAACCTAAATAAATGGTCCAAACTACTTTCTATCACCAAATTCTGTCATAACTCCATGATACACTCTACCATCCAACAAACTCCATTTGCTCTTATGATGGGCTATCAACCCCATCCCTACCCGAAAATTGGTAAAACATTTGTCCCTGCATTACAATCTTGACTCTCCTCCCTAGAACATTCCAGAGGAGAAGCCTTAGAAGCACACAAAAAAGCAAGAAGACTCATGAGGGAACAAATCACCTCCAGATTTAAACCATGGAAAGTCAGAGATAAGGTATGGGTAGAAGGCCGAAACTTAGCCCTCCACCTCCCATCATGAAAACTATCATCTAAGCAATATGGACCCTTCGAAATCACACAGGTCTTATCTCCCATCACTTACCAACTAAAGATCCCTTCCACTTGGACAATTTGAGATATATTCTATGCTTCCAACCTCTCTACCTACACTGAAACTGCTGAACACAGCCCTAACCACTCCTTACCCCCCCCAATCACCATCAAGGGACAGGAACAATATGAAATCCATTCCCTTCTCATGCACAAAGACCTCGAAACTAAATGGAAATTCCTTGTCTGGTGGGAAGGTTACTCCAGGGCAGATTCGACATGGGAACTGGAAGCAAATATTGCCAAAGATGCCCCTGAAATACTCACTGAATATAAAGAAAAGTTCCCAGAAGTTTTTGCCTCCCTCACCTCCACTAAAAATCCTCACTCTTGTCATAAAAAGCCTTTTCTAAACCATGCAGTCCCCTACTGAGCCCACCTCCAACCTGTTTATCAACAATGCCCCTGTCATCCCTGTTACCACCATCTGACTCCCTCAGTATGCCAGACGCATACTCATTGCCTCCCTGCTAGATGACCCAGTCATCTCCTTGAGAATGGAATGAACTGATGAGTTCACCAGAGATACCCCCCTTATCCTCATAACTCAAGCTTACTATTTCTATGCCTCTGTTCACATTCTTCATTCCAGAATTGAGCCCTCTTGTACCAGAGATTCTCAGTTCGTAACTATGGGCTACACCCTAGTACATCATCATACCTCCATCCTGGATCTCCTTGAACACCTAGGAATGTTGGACATAATCAATCTTCAATCATTCTCGACCATCGAACACATACTCTGCCCCATCCTACTTTCTCTCTCAATGGACAATCGAAGCTATTATTTTCATGATATCCCCCACCATGTCGAACCTCCCCCCAGGGAACCATCTCCCTCAGTAATCCCCCAAGCTCTTTCTATTCCCTCCAGGCACTCCTCAACCTCACCTCCATCCACTACCTCAAACTTGCCTACCACTATAACATCGGCACTCTCCTCCCAAACCCCGAAGTGATCTTCTCGCCAGAAAACCACTATAGTAGGACCTTATGGTCTACCCTCATCGACAATAGGGAAGAATTGACAGAAGGCAGACAACGTACCTACAGAAGCCACCACTCCTCCTCCATCCACCCTGGCTCCAACCCCATCCAGCACGTCCACCCCCTCAGACAAACAAGAGGCGTATTTCACTCAAATCCCAGAAAGAACCATTTTTCAATGCATTATTGGGGTCACCATCCATAAACCAGAGCAGCCACCACCCTTATCCACTTCCCACCAATCTTCTCAGTGTTTTGAATATGGGAGTACTGACCATTGGAAGTGTGATTGTCTCCAGTATATTTGTCCTCACTGTTCCACTGCTGCTCCAGGTCATTGGCAGCATGAATGCATCCATACCCCTTGCACTTGCTCACACACCCCTGCCCACTCTACCTATGGCTGTCCTTCTTGAGATGACAGACTACTCGAGGATGAGTTCTTTGTTGATGATGAAGCCGAAGGAAATATGACTGGGTCCTCTTATGGAGGGTATAGAGATTTGTAAGTCAAGTGAGGTTCACTTGAAGCTACTATCGGGGTAATGTTACAATCTTTTTCTTTCTCTCTTCTAGCCCCTCTTTTCTTCACTATTATAAACAGACTGAACTATTCCCATGGGCACACACTTACAATAGTGTGTGCTATTTCAAACTTTGATCAACTCCTCAGACCCCTTGCCTAATCAATACCTTTCCATAGCCTTACCATATTTTCCCATTGGTAGTATTCCTTATCTTTCAACTTATACTTTTCTCTCACCATTTCCATCTTCTTTATAGACCTTATCTCCTCATATCATCTCTATTCCCTGATGATACTTGTAGTTTCCACTCCCACATAGCCACCTTCATGGACTATAAGTAGATCAACTCTCCTTCTATAAACTCCAAGCTAGTTCTATGCAATATCAGCTAGATTCTAGTCTCTCCTTGATCCTTAAGTGGGAACCCTGCCCCACTAAGTCTTCCTCCTTCATTGCTGTCTCTAACGACTGGGAATAGTGTCCCAGCATTGTGACTTCATAGGAGTAACCAGCCCAATGTACTCAGTCAGTCGACCTACTGTTGAGTGGTTGCTATAAGCTAGAGTCTATGCTTCAGCATAACAAATAGAATAGCAAAAGTGTAATATTTCAATACTTACCCTTGAGCTTGCCATTTCCCACCTGCTCAATGAGAAGGAACATATATCAGCTGAAAACTGCTGGAGGATTACAAGGCCTCAATTGTCAAGGGTGAAGCCAATGCTGACTCAGCTTTTACTCCCTGCACCAGTAAAATCAATATTACTTGTTTCAAGTGTAACAAAAAGGGTCACTATATAAAGGACTGTTTGGAGAAGGATCAGGCTAACCTCAGTGACAAGGAACCAGATGGGGTTTGGTAATTCAGAGGGTGAATTTATCTTTTTCTTTCTTCATTCCTTTTATTCATTTGGACTTGCTCACAATTTAGGGGGTGTAATGGAATGAGAATCATTTGGTATAGTAGTTGCTTACTAATACTATATAGTACCATACATAGTTTCCATATCACCTTGTACAATACTGTCTGTCTGTTATCACAAATAACTACTGACTTTTCAACAGAAAAGACACTAGCAGACCACAAAGTGACCACTCTTGAGGACCAGCAAACAAACATTGAATATGACACTGTGGTCAACAATGATAGCACTGTGTTGATTCTTCAGGTGGCTACCAAGATAGTGCCAGGCATTGAAGTTAGAGATATTGGAGACAAATCCAGTAGGATCATGACTATCAGAGAGGCTAAATTGTTGGATTTCTACAGGAGAGAGGAGATCACAAAGGAGGTGGAAGAGGAACTTGGACATGGGAAATACAAATGCAAGGTGAATGTGCTTTACTCACATTGCTTCTGGCTGAGTCATGATGAGTGATGGCCCATGACAATGCCATCACAGCATACCCACCTTTGAAGTAGACTCTTCTGACATTGTCTAGACTCTGAGGTAACAGTAAACCTATGCTATCCTTTTGTGTTCACTAGTCATCCATAGAACTCTAAATAAATACCAGTATTGGCACTCCCCAGAAATTTTCGTCAATCGGGCTTGTGATGCATGACAAACATGAAATTTCGTCACGTCAAACGTCCGTGTGACGCGTGACAGACGAATCGATTGAAATGGTACAGTAATGCGGGTGCACCACTCGAGGCAGACCGGCAGGGCGGGAGTTCGGATAGATCGGCTGGAAAGTCGAATTAGCTGTTGACCTCGGATAGTGTTTCCGCGGATGGACAGTGACCTCTTTTTCGTGTTCCAGCCCACGATCCTGCTCTTTGAGTTGGAACAACTTGAACACGCCGAGTCCCGACATGGGAGTGGCAGTAACAAACGCCAGGACCATCCATGCGGTATCGTGGTCTCGATCCGAGATGGGATATGGTGAATGATTCGTTCAGACGGAAGAGCGGGATGGATGGCCCGAACGACTCATCCGA
>JBBPLB010000172.1:1464-17787 GCA_038089595.1 Bothia castanella
GTCGAATCTGACTTTTCGGATATAGTCGTGGGCACGCGGCGTGGGGGGGCCGATTTTTCATCCAGTTGCTGCATGAAGAAAAGTGCATCTGTAAATATGCTCTGGGGGTCTACTGGCGGGGGAGCGGGAGTAAGTTTTGAGCTAGGCGTTGAAGACAGAGACTGTGGAGATGGTGACATAGGTTTATCAGGTACAGGAGGCACTGTACTCGAGGTGCTGCGCGCCAGCGACCTTGAGTTTGGAGTGGATAAAGGTTGAGTAGCCTGTAGGGCTTGAATAGAGGGTAGGTCCTTTTCCAACATCGAATGAGGGGATGTCAAAAACGAGTAAGATGGAGAGCTAGGAGGAGATCTTGGTGACTTCCCAGGCGAACTAGGTGATACAGGTGATTGGAGGGTAGCTCCTTGGTTTCCGGGAGTAGGTGAGCGCAGCGACATGCTTGAATTCGTCGAGAACGAGGGTGATTCAGGCGAAGTCAATGGCGAAAAAGGTAACTTAATGCCCATGACTTCCACACCTCCACCAGCACCAGACATCTCCTGTGGTTTTGTAGTATTTTCTGGCGACAACTTTGAATCGGGGCGGGAACTAGTACCCTTTCCAAAGGAATCCCCACTGAGCTTGCGGGACGTTCCATTTGTGGGTGGGGGGCTTGACGCGATAGGCCAACCGAGTATCGAACTCTCTCCATCCTCGTGTATGAGAGAGGCAGCGGCTGCTACAAATCTTGCGAGTGGCTCGTTCTCATCTGACTCTGAGGGATGTTGCTGAGATCCATGAGACTGGTCAATGGACAATGATGTGCCAGGTGCACGGGCCAAGTCAGTCCTGGTTTCACGAGCGCTGTTCAGTTCCGTGATAGGCGTCAGCGCACGACCAATATTTGGATCGACAGGACGTGATTGAAATTGAGCTTGTGAGGGAGAGCCGTCAAAGTTCAGAGAAGGCAACTGTGGAAGTTGCAGGGATTGTTCCGCCGTCAGAGCAGCTGGAGGCGCGGGTAGAGGGTGTTGTTGAGAGGGTTCTCCTCCCAATGACAGAGGAGGAATGGCAGGGGGAGCATCCGGTCGTGGCTGAGTATCAGTTCGAGGCATTCGTTCGTGCAACACGTTCAGTAAACGAGATCGAATAGTTGACGTGCGATCATCCCTTGGATCCATCGTTTCTGCAAGCTCTCTGTCCAGAAAGAGAAGCTTTGACCATAGGTTAGACGGAAGTTACGAAGCTTATGTGGACGCTCACATCTCGAGAAGGCCCGACGGGGTAAGCGAACATCATTGATATTGGGTCTCGAGGGTCCCATGTATAGGCTCTGGGGCGACCATAGAGTTCAAAAGCGTCATGGAGCGCTGAGGACCGAGTTAGCAAGTGAAAAATACACATGAAACAAGAACACGTACCAACAAGCCACTTCAACATCTCTGATGCTTGTGTGTTTCCGGCCTCAAGTTCCGGCATGACAAGCAACCATCCTTCCCGTCCTCTCATACCACCTGCCGTCTCTTCGTCGCCGAGCAAACCTTCCAGCTTCATTAACGTGCTCCGATTGATCAATTCAGGGCGCTCGGGATACACTGCGAACGCCTGCGTCACGTTCTTGAGCGTCAGTAAAGACTTCTTCTTGTCCTTTGGTTTCGGTGATGCGTAGAGTGACAGTAGAGCAAACGGTAACAGATCCTCGCTCTGCTCCCGCGAAAAGAGACTGGACATGCGCTTCTTGCGGACATGATCACTATACGTCGGGCCGGGAGTCTCAGTTTGTGATGCGGCAGACACCACCATCCACATGCGTTTCCAGTCAGTTTGCCCTGCGACGCGAATGCGTACCCAGCCTTCCATGCGGCCGCGTTGTAAAGTCGAGTGCGTGTCCCTGCCTACGAGAATGGTATCGTTACTTGAAAATCTGCAACGCTGAATGAAGTGTAGCGTACCCCCAGGCAACGTTATTCGTATCAGATGAGCCGTGTATATCTCTTCAAGTCGCGACTTTTCCCAAGCAGAAAGTCGAAGTGCGGTTGCCCATGATATCAAAGCCGGAGTCGACGGACAACTGAATAACAAAAGATTTGAGCCAGCAGTGTTGAGCGTAAGCACATTCGTGAATTTTTTTGGAGGCTGGCCATCCGTAGCGGGAATAGTAATAGAGCCGAGAACTTGGACAAACTATGATTCTGGGTAAATTAAGGGTGTAGTCGGTTAAGGGTGGAGACGCACGGCATCCGTCGTGTTGAGATACGTCGGGGGGACCTCTCTGCCTTGCTTATTTGCCTCTTCTACCTCACGCATGTCCCATATACTGAGCGTTGTGCCACCAAGCTGCGCCCAGACGTCAACCCAGCCTTCGTCCTTGAGTGGCCGCTGACCATCTGGCTGCCTCTCGAGGCGCTTTACGAGAGGGCCGGAAAAGTATACCTTGCGGGCATGGGCAAGGGTCAACTGGACGACGGAGCGAATTTCGGGATGAAGTGGTGCGGAAGGGGGTTGTCCACCAGTCAAGGAGGACCTACGGATCGCGGCCGACTGCGGTTGGTCGAGCAGCTGGTCGGTGGAGGATCTCGTTGGGCCGAGCGACTTTGATTGACCCATCTGGGGTGCGGGGCCGCCAAAGTCGGCTGGGGGAGTGCCGTTTGGGTTGCTGGGACGTCTGTTGTGGAGGGTAGGGGATGTTTCTTGGGTTTTGCTACGAAATGAGAAGAAGGAGGAAGTACGGGCATGAGACTGAGATGAGGGAGGCATGGGCCGTGGCTGGGTGGGGGGCTGGTGGTTGTCGTTTGGGTTATCTGGTGCCTGGGTGTCGTTGGCGGGTCGTGCTGGAAAGTCGTGTACTGGCTGCTCGCCTCTGCCTGGGCTGGACTGTCTGAGTTGCTGGAGTTCTGCGGGCGAGATGAAACCGCGGTTGCGACTGTCCCACTGCGGGCTCGAGGAGGTCATGGGCGGCGAGGACATGTTCAACCACCAACTCAGCGAGCAGCCATTGGCTTCAAAAGATCTTCACACTACCACACCTTATATCCGCCTCACACCGTTCATCGCCATGATTGCGTGCAAGCATATGGTCGTATCCATGTACCTCACGGACAAAATAATAATAACAAGGACGCCTCCGAGGACTTGAGCTACAACGATTAACCGCGATCAGCAAGCTCGAGTCTCGGCCCTCGTTTAGATCAAATTGCGGACTTCTTCCTGGCGAGATCTCGACGAGTGCAAGATAGGTATATACACCATGTCTCAACTTCGTACTTCTGCCCGTGGGGAATGCTCGTAACCGTCAAACCCGAGCGATTTTTGCACCACGTCATCTGCCGCGTCGGGTTCGAGGTGTCCTTGAGCGTTTCGGCGAGCTCTGGAGAACAAAGGTTTACACGAGCTCGTAACAAATGGTGCGGACGCGTTACCTGAAGAATGTGTAGCTCAGCACAATATCGTCTATGTTCCGACACGAAGGATCATCCAGCATGTCTTTGTCTATGAAAAAGAGAAGGGGCATGTCGACTTCTTCGCCTGCGAGCAGCTTTTGCTCCTCGAAGCAAAAGCACTCTACTTTGGAAAAGTACGGCGCAACCTGACACGCGGTCAGCGTCTTCGCATCAGGAGAAGGTGATTGTAACACACCCGATCAGGAGTCACGTTGTATGTCGCAATTCCGATAACATCCTTTTTACTCTCGTTCTTGGCTTTGTAGAATGCCAAACTAGATTCACCAGGTAACACATCGACGTATTTTTGCTGAGGAAAAAATCTCCAAGGCAGTGCTTCCGAACGGTCCGCATTGAAATGCACGCGAATACGTCGCGCTCCTTCGACAGGTACAAGTCGAGAGGGGTCAAAACGGTCGGATGATGTAGAGATGACTGAAGGGGTACCGGCGAACCCCGTGGCCGCACAGAACATGCGGTACAGCGGCACGGCCGCATAGGTCACACCTACTCCCAAGATAATCTATAAATGAGAACATGAACCATGAGAAGGGAGAGAGATCCGGAGCGCGTACGGCAGCGGTACTGTACATGAGCAGATTACGGTTCCGGGTTGCATGAAGTTGTCGACGGGCTTGATGTTGGCGAGTAAAATTGGAATGGGGTAGTCGAGGGGGTGTGGCCTGGGTGGACATGGGGACATTAAATGGCAACCTGGTGGGCCTAGGTGATGCGTTCGGTGAACGGAAAAGCCATGACTGCAACCCGGTCGGCGTTGATGCAAATCCACGCGTCTGAATCGCGCAACAATGGGCTGAACACTATACGCTGTTAGCAATAGCGGATAGAGATGAAAAAACTTGCTAGTATTCTGTTTGCTATGAACATTGGTGACTGCTCTTCCAAAGTGTAGGTGGCACGTGACTTGCCAGCCAAGTGCGAAATGGCTCATGTGCGCTTGATCACCAAGTGAGCCATGTCCGAGCCTTCCAAGCCCAAGCAAGATTCCCAACCCTCATCGTCCAGCGCCTCGTCGTCCAACACCCCAGCAGAGTTGGAGTTGGAGCAGCTGCTCTCGAGAGAGGCGTCAGCGTTCCAACGCGAGGTCGAGGTAGAGCGAATACTCAAGGCATTCAAGCTAAAGTGAGCAGTGCACCTGGCCACCCAGCAGCACGCCTAACAACGACACTTTGCAGTCCATATGATATCCTCAACCTCGACGAAACAGCAAAGCCAGAGGATATAAAGCGCAAATATCGACAATTGTCTCTCTGTGAGCACAGTCCCACTCTACCTTGATTTATGTGATTATATCAAGAGCACGCTGACGAAATACGATCGGTTCGATCCTCGGAACTCGCATATCCTCGAATGTGTCCATAACTTGCACGAACTGTACGTTTTTCTATGCACAGTCATCCATCCTGACAAGACCCCCCACCCGCGTGCTCCAGATGCGTTCGACGTACTGAAGAAGGTACGCACCTCGCTATTTACTTGCCATACACCCATTCTCTGATAACCATGCTTACTCAACGAGCAGGCCGAGGCTGAGTTGTCTGACACCAACAAACGAACGGAGCTCGACGCGACAATCGCCTCAGCTCGCTCAACCCTCCTACGCGCCCTATCCCTACCAGTAAACCTCACGGACGATGATCCGCGTCTAAAAAACCTAGCTGACGATCCAAAGATGCAAGCCCAGGGCTTGACGACGCCATGGAGGATCATGCTCAAGGAGAAAATCAAGGAGGTACTGATCGAAGAGGAAGTTCGGAGGAGAAAGTGAGCAGTAGACCGCGTCTGCTCGCAATAAAAATACTCACATTACTTAGGGCGATAAAGATGAACCTTGCCAACGAAGGTCTAGAGGCCCGTAAAAAGGAAGAGGAGGTTACTGCCAAGAAACGCAAAGCAGAGGAAGACAAGGCATGGGAGGGTACGTATTCTTACTACAACCTATCATGTTGAGCTCACTAATTTCTGTTTGATTGTAATCTGGTGTTTAGAGTCGAGAGAGTCTCGCGTGGACAGTTGGCGATCATTCAGCAGCAGCTCAAAGAAGAAGAAAAAGACAAAGTCTGCAATTCTTGGTTGAGCGCGTTCAGCTGGCTAGCGTGTGGGGTGGACGTCAATATTTCAATGGAGACCGTGGCTAGAGTCGAGTGTTACCCCTAGTCAAATCTTGGTTCGTTATGCACGCAAGTAAGCAATGAACTGCCTTGGCACTAAATTATTGAGCATCACGCTGAGGCGAATACTCGCAAATACATGGCAAAAGATTGTCTAAAGAATCTGATTGGTGGACTACATGGCCGAGATTCAACAAGTGTCAAGATCAATCAGGATCCTTACATGGCATACCTTCTTTGGGCTATCCTACGTCTCAAGTTGAGGGCTGCAGCGCTGATCTTTCACACTCTGCTCACCGTCTACCCTGCAGGATTTCAATCTCTTTTGGGTAAAAGTTTACACGAGAGCCCTACATCTACCTCGCGCGAGTTATCCTTTACTGGAAGCTTAGGCCAGCTCACCGTATCAGGCTCTTGATTTTCTTCATCTCGTACTATGGATTGCCAAACGGACAAAGTCACAGAGAGTATCCCCGGCGCTACAATTCTCCCAGATCTACCACATCCTACGCTTTCTGGACCCTCTTGAACTCATCCCTTTGCATCACAACCCTAGTCTCATATTCATCCTCTAGTTTTCTAAGCAGTTCCGTGCCATCGCCAATGATCCCTTACTTTGGCGAACGGTGTATTCTGTTGCCCGCTTGCCCCGACCCTATGGATCATTCCCTTGGCAGGACCAAGTTCCTTCAACGTAACCTTGTTCCCTTGTTCCCTCAGCACAACTAGAACAGTGGTGGACTTCACAACCGGCTAACATCATCTCCAAGCATGAGCTTGTCATAGGGAGGGTGTCGAGTTCCCCCTCAAGCTATGCCAGTGGGTCTCCGGGAGGTGGTGGATCTACAGAAAAGCATGGAGCCAGCTCGTGTCGCACGACATCGATACAGGAGTTGAACAGACGTTATGCGAGTGCGATGATCAGTTGATAGCGTGGTCGGCCACGTGTTGCATGACCTCGACCCGGGGACACTTGTTCTACATTGGATTGCGCACCGGGGCAGGCGACTGGAACGATGCTCTGTGCGTACATGGATGTGTCAGAGTACCCTCCATACAATTGATGATTATCACTCACAGGAAGCCACTCGAACTTCAGATTGATGACGATTCGGGGCATTTCTCCAGACCCGTCACAACAGAAGATCCTAATTTTTTTCCAGGCGTATATGTAGTATCTCCGAGTCCAGAGCGGTGATTTGCAAGCACTCTGATATTTGACATACACAGTCAAATGTTCTACATCTTTCCAGAGCCTAGATCCGACCTGGTACGACGTCACATTCATGACGGACTGCGACGCTTGAAAGAAGATGGACAACCACCAATTCCTCCACGGATGATACTCTGTTACACTAATATCGTACTCACAGCGACTCACATCATCGTTCAATGCTGTCCCGTACATACGTCACAAGCCGGACGAGTCGGTCGTACAGGCATACATCGTTCCGGGCTACAGGGAGAAGCACGAACTTTGCTTTTCACACAAGACACTGGCAAGCATTGATCACAGACCTACATGGAAGTGGTTCCTCCTGCGAAACTCGGTCGCCGATCCCATCACTGGGTCGACGCACCTGAGGCACCTGAATATCTGCGATAACGTATGGATTTCATGTGCAACGACCTCACCCTGCTGCCATGTTCCTCGGGAACGGCATCGTTCTGCCCATGTGGATTGACACGTATGTCGTGTTTACCATTTACAACGAGCTTCTCTACGACTTCAGCAAGCTCGTTCACTCATCCTTTGATGGTTCCGCCCGAGGGTTGTGTGTCATAAGCGATCCTCTCGCTCGTGATCCGCCCTACACGTGGCCTCAAGGCTTGAAAGGCTTGGATGTTCGTACATTCACCATTGATGCGACGGGCGAGCGATGCGTTGCCATCGTTGGGGATCCGTGCCTGTTCGGGCCTCATGTCTACCCCTACTACTTGCATGTGGGTTCGTTTGACAATTTGAGAGGGAGTTTATGCTCCCTCCAGCCTTGGGGGTATATGGGTATTGGAACGTATGGGCATAATAATTACTGTGGTGGCTTTGGGCGTTGAGTGAACATCGACGGTGTGCGAAAAAGCTATCGTCTCAACATCAGCAATGCATCCGTGGTTGCTCAAGTTGATGCAGAGTCTCGCATTGCCGATAAGTACCGCAGAAACCCGTGGAACAAAATGTAGAGCAGTAAACAGGTGTTGCCAAGACATACATTTGTCATGTTATTCGTTCCTCAAAAATCTGCACGGGCTGAAGGGAGAAAGCCTAGTCGGAGATATCTATCACATCCGAGTCCGGGACCACCTCCTGATCCATCCCTTTCCCCTTCCTTACGCGTCCCCGAGCGAGATCGAGGGGTCTAGCTGTACTGTGACCTCCCGGCACTTCGTCTTCCGACGACGAAATAACAACCAACGACGGATTGCGAGGTAGCCGACGATCCGACGACTGCGTAGATCGAGGCATAGGCGATTCCGTCGAACCGCTTAGTGACGAGGCACTGGGGGCCCTTTTCGCGCTATGTTGCACCCTCGTGCCGGGTTCAGCGCGGGAAGGGGACGCGGAACATTTAGCTAAACGTTTCGTACCCAGAACCGAACCAGACGCCGTCTTCATAGGTGATGGTACGCTCGGACGGCTATGTGATGTCGTGCTTTGTGTTCCGGTGTCTTTTCCCTTGCCCTTTCCTTTGTTGTTGGCGCTCGCGCCTAGAGCGCCCTGTTCAATCAACCCTACCTGTTCAAAGAACGACTCGTCCACGTCCATATCGAACGAGATATCGTCGTAAGAATCGGGAGACGCCGCCCGTTTTTCGGACGGAGCACCCTGTTTGGCAGATGCAGTCGACGATGACTTTACAGATGTAGAACCAAGTTTTTTGACGGGTAATTTAGATGGCTCTGGGTCGTCCATGTCCCAGGTAATGTCAAAATCAGACTCCAGCTCAGGCGGCGGAGCAGGGCGGGGTGAGAGGCCAATGTCCGGAATTGATTTGTATTCGGATGAGTTGGCGGTGAAGTAGGGAGATGCTTTAACCGTAGAAGATGTAGATGTGACTTTGCGAGCGGAGGATGCAATCGTCGTGTCTAGCCCCAAAGTTTGCTCCGAGTTTGAACTAGCAGCGTGGTTCTCTTTGGATGTCGGAGCAGGTTTAGCAGGTGGCGGGAGGAGGATACTGGCACGTCGGTTCTCTTGTGCGTGGATCGCCTCGTCCATTTGAATCCCCATCTCGCGTAGAACATCGGGATCTACGTCATCATCTACATACATGTCGTCAAAGTCGGGGGGTGGGGATGGTGGTTTTGCTACAGGTGGAGACTGGCGTGCAGGCTGGGCTGGTGCCAGCTGGGCAGGCGGATTTACTTGCGGCTGAGCTGCAACGGGTGCCTCGGGTGGGGGTTCTGGACGTCTGTGAGCGGGTCGGTTCAGCAGCGAGATGGGTGACATAGAATGTAATCACTCACCCTAAGCGTTTCCTGAGGGAACTCAGAAACATTTGTTCGCTGTTGATGTCGTGGTCTTCGGTTCTATAACCTTTGAGGGTGACATTTGCCGGCTCGAGAAAAGCAATGCCGTTGCGTATAGGTGTGGATTTAAGAAGCATCTGTCAGGGACCATGTGAGTGGGCTGATGGTGATATTGGAAGGAGATATACCTTGTATCCGAGGGGTGTCGAGCCCAACTCCAACTGGGGGAGTGACCTAAACTCGATGGCCTTAAAGGTAGTTAAGCCGTCGGAGAGCTCGAATCTAAGCATACCGCGAGGGAACCTGGGGACAGGTCCCTCGTCTTCGTCGTGCTGCTGTTCGGCATTCTCTTCTTGTGCCAAACCCAAGTCTGCCCGATCGAGACGGGTCTGATGTATGTTCAGAAGACTAAATGCAGAGTGTGCGATCTCTGTGATACCCTTGATTTCGACAAGCAGCGGTGTTGGGCCAGTGGTCTTTTTCTGGCGAGGTGGTTGGCGGCCAGGACGTTGAACGCTGGATTGGCGTTGCTGACGACCTGGACTTGGGTTGGAAGTGATGAGAAGAGGATCGATCCCAGTCCCGGGCACTGTCGAGTCGGCGAGGTTGGACTGGAGGAGCTGGGCTTCGACTTGCTGGATGAACTGGTCAAAGTCTGTGACTGGGTCTAGGCCGAGCTCGGACGAGAGCCAGTCTGAACAGTCTGCAAGCCATTCCTATCACCTTATTGGCGTGTGTTATGGTGCTTGTCGAGAAGACTTACCTGGTCGATGGCTGGTTTCTTGTAGTTTTGTGCGATCCAGGCTCTGACGCGCTGATGAGCGGGCATGAATGAAAGCGCGACTGGTCACGTGTCCCGCAGTGGTATGCTTCGGTCAGCCATGTCACAGGTGCCCCGTCTGCCCGTGCCAGACATCAGAAAGACACTCGACGGGTACCTGCGCTCAGTACAGCCCGTCCTCCTCGCCGACGAGCACAGTGGCGGGCCCCCCTTCGCCGGCGCCTACGCCCGACAACGGGCTCTCGTCGCGGCCTTTCTCGATGGCCCGGCACGGCGCGCACAGGCACGTCTTCGCGCACTGGACAGGGTTTCTCCACACAACTGGCTCGACGACAACCTTTGGATGAAAAAGGCGTACCTTGAGTGGAGGGCACCTCTCCTCATCAACTCAAACTGGTGGCTCGCCTTCGTGAACGATTCGGACGTCCCACCCGAAGTCGTCACGAACCACGCCGAGGGAATCACACCTTGGCAAGTCAGGAGAGCAGCCTGTCTCGTGCACGGCATTCTTGATTTCAAGCACCGAATGCACTCGTACGCATTTTTTTTTCCATTTCCGCTTCTCTGGCTCACATTCGCGAACGCGTAGCCAGGACCTCTATCCCGACACCACTCGGATAGGTACGTTCATGTCCCTCCACTTCATCTCTGCTTATATACCACCGACCAGGTTTGTGGCTAAGACATTGCACCGCCCAAATATTCAATCTCTGCCGTCTCCCTCAACATCCCTCGGACACGCTGACCAGATCTGCACCTCTCTCCTCACCCTGGGCATCTACAGTCACTGTACTAGTACATGACTATTACTATGCACTCCGCGTAGCAGACCCGACCGCTGGCGCACCCTTGCATGTCGACGAGATCGAGCGTGGTATGAGGGCAGTTGTAACCGATGTCCAGCATCGCCGGCGCAGTGGTGAGTTGCCTGTAGAAGTTGGTGTCCTCTCAGCAGATGATAGAAATGAATGGTCGCGGGTAGGAATTCACATCCCCCCCTTTTTTTCCTACCATAGCAAAACTGATGTTATGACTCAACAGAACTATTCAACCTTGCTATCCATTTCTCCACAAAACAGTCACTCGTTCGAAGCTATACACCAGTCTCTATTTGTCGTTTGCCTTGACCATTGGCCTGCCCCTTCTGTACCTGCCGAACAACGTGATGAGAACCTCCGCCTTACATTTAACATCGACCAACGTGTTCCTGACCTGCCTCTCTCCCGATCTCCCCGGTCTTCCTCAACAGTGCCCTCAGACCTTTTGTCTCACCAATATGCTATCCGTTCCTCCCCTTCAGCGCTCAACCGCTTCTTCGACAAGCCTTTGTCTCTCATCGTCGAGCCTAGTACGCGAGCAGGGGCCATGGGTGAACATTCCCCAGTGGACGCATTGGTCCCGAGTGTGGTCTGCGAGTGGGCCATCGCGATGGCCGACGGGGTGAACATCTGCGGAGGACTGGCCAATGTTCCGTTTGAGAGCATGCATCAAAATGGCAAATTGGAATGTATAGAAGCTGGGTCAGGGTCGCGTTGGACACGGCTCAATTTTGTCTCTTCGCCATCGATGCAGATTGCAATCGAGACTGCGAAACAGCGTGCACGGACACTGATCTCGAATTCGGACCACCAAGTATCCTATTTCGAGGAATGGGGTGGTGAGGAGATGAAGCGAGTGTGTAAGTTACATTGCCGTCGCATTCTCGTCGGAGTGACTTATCATCCGACCAAATAGCATCATACCAGCCCGACGCATTTGTCCAGCTCGCGCTCCAGCTTGCGTACTTTCGAGTCCATCGGCGCCCAACGCCTGTATATGAAACAGCGCTCACCCGAACATTCCAGCACGGACGAACTGAGACAATACGTTCGTTTACAACGGAAAGCTATGCATTTCTAAGGGCGTTTGCGGAGTGGAAGGGAAGAAGTGTGTCCCAGACTCGGAGCGAAGTGAGTACGATCAACGATGATCTGAGATGACGTTGCAACGTCTTCCCGTCACACAGCAGTCTTCTTTTATCTGATTTTTGTCCTCTCTGTGCTGACATTGAACCACGTTCCTGTACGACTCACGTACCACAGGCATCACCTCATCTTTATCCTCTCCTCCAGTCTGCTCTCAAAGTTCACTCTACACTCACTCGCTCGGCGATGATGGGCCGCGGGATTGATCGACATCTTCTTGGCCTACGGTGCATTCTTAGTGATGAATGGACATGGCTCGACGACATTGCGGACAACTCGCTGGATGTTGGTCAAGATACCTCTCCTCAAGATACCATTGCGCGCGAACAGACGCCATCCCAACCTGGTTCAGCTTCAGAAACGAGCGTTCCTCTCTTCGAAGATGCTATTTTCAACAAGAGTCAAGAATGGCGGCTGTCGACGAGTGGTCTGAGTGAGGGGTGGTGGTTCAGGGGAACAGGGTGAGTACGCGTATGAACGATTTTTTTGTGATAATGGCCATTGCGTGCCACCATATGTTATTGACAGTGATCTCATCTCTGTAGGTTTGGATCGCCGTACGAAGACGGATATGGAATAAACTGTGAGTGGTCTTCCTCGTCGCTCGCTATTGTCCAGTGTTGACCTCGATTGCGCCTCATCTTCCCTAATATCGCATTCAATGAATAGATCTCATTGGTCCGCACGGTGTTAAATTCTGCGTCGAATGCAAACACTCGTGCCCGACGACGTCCACACGTGTATTTATCGAGCATGTCGCAGACGCTCTTCGAGACATGAGAGAAGTTTGTCTGTCCGCAAACGAGAGCGGTCAAGAAGGCGAATTCGCGCCAGGCAACCCGTCAAACGTTCCGTCGGCAGACGCACTCGACAATGGGAACCGACCGCTTGAAGACTCTGTCCTAGCAAAACCACGACTCTGACAGTGTAGTATTATTGATATATAGAAATTAGAATACCAATAGCGTAACGGATGCGTTAATGCATGTGAGCTACCCGCGTTCTTAGTGACCATGCGAAGTAATTCATATATCAGGCGCGTGGTAGGCGAATTGCCCGTGCTCCAGATTGACATTGGGTTTCTGTGCGTAAAGTCACCACTCATACCTCGATCGATCATCCATTCATCAAAATTGCCAAGTTCAAGATAACAACAACATCAGATACATCGACATAACGTGCACGAAGAAACTAACCCTGAGCATCGAGAGAAACAAAAGTGGCATAATGGAGCATCTTGCAACTACATCACTACGAACCGGTCACTCAATTTATTGTCCAAACGGGAAAAGTTGTGGACAGGACTGTTCTTCCAGCGTCTGATAGAATGTGACCAAGTTGGCCTTGATCGCAGCCTCGAGTTCGGAGCTCGGGTTGGGGTATAGCTGAGCCGTCAAGTTAACCTGTCTCTGGTACGCGTAGCACAACTAAACAAAATGAGCATGGGGAGCAGTGTGCGAACCAGCAAGATTGACATACACTTTTAGGGTCTTCTGGATTTACTACATAGTTTCCGGCACCTTCGTTACGGCCCGGCGGTACGCCAACCAAATTGACAATCTTGTCAAACATGGTGCTAACCTGGGAAACGTCATACGGAGCCTGACGGCGCCAGAATCCATCGGGGTACTTGTGATACTGGAAGAAGCTCCGGGCATCGTCCAACGTGGCGTTCATAGTTGTGTTCGCCGTCTGGTTGCTCACGAAAAAAGCAAGGGGGAAGGTCGTTTCTGCGTAGGCGGTCAAGTAGCGAGGTGTATCAAACCAAAAGGTAGGGTTGCGTGCAATGGAGTCATTGATACGAATTAACTTTTGCAGCGATGCAGATTCGACCGTGATCATGCCATCTCCGACGAGGTTGGCAGCGTAGATGAGCTGAGAAAGGGATGAAGAATATAGATATGTATGGAGGCCTCCGCCTACCTGATCGAACAAGGTCTCATTGAAGCTGTAGTTGTTTCCGAAATAATAGTCACCACGAGTGGTACTAGCATCGCCTAGATTTGGAGTCAGTAACAGCGATCAGTGCATGGCAGTCAGGAGTAGCTAGGACATCCATTGTCATGGGAAATGTGGACAAAATTTACCTTCAAAGTTTCCGTGGATGTTAAGCCCAGGGGTAAGTTCATTCTCTGCAGTCGTGTTTGCACCGATGCTCATCAAGTTAGTCAAATGGTTCCCGTCGACAATAAATGCCTATTTCATTTCCAAACGCCATCTATCACTCAGGGAAAACAAGGCGAAGGAATATCCTCAGACATACCCCATAAGTGACGAACGCAGCCAGGTTCCACCCCATGTTGAAACCTGCAAGTCTCAGATTCAACTCTCCATAACAATTCCCATGGTATGACGTACTTACCTTCTTGGACGGCATTGATGATCCCAGCCGGAGTGGCTACGCCGTTACGATTTAGATACTTTTCAAAAAAAGTGTGAATGTACATGGGTAATTCATGTCACCGAGATCCCCGAACACTCACCCCGTGAGATGCCAGGGTATTCAGTCCAGGGCACGGTCCGCGAATGTCACCTGGCCGGTCAGGCAAGTATGGGTGGGCAGCATCGTACACCAACTTTGCAGATGTATCGTTGATGGGAGGCGGGACGGGTTGTGGACCAGGCGTGCTACTAAACGTTCGCGCTACAGCCCGGACCTCTTCTGGAGACAAACCCGCAAGCGAACGGTGTTCCGGGAAGTTTGCGAGGTGTAGAAACCCCAGTATAGGTGGTATGAGTACAATTAGCGTTGCGAGAATCTGTAACCTCATGAATGAGTAATTAGGGGAAACAAAGTTGATGAATAGGATAAGTGGGCTATATACCGAAGGAAAACCCAAGGTGGCATGCGCTCAGCGTGATTTTGGCCAATGGCCGCATTATGTGCTTTCGAGACCTGTGTAGGACAAAATATTCTCCCCGTGAAGCGGACCACTGGCAGTGCAACTGCGGCAGGGTGTTATACAGCATCTGTATATGACAGAAAATAATATCAAATCTTTAGTTGTATTCAAATGGAGAGCACTGCGCTACTTGGCATCCTTGCCAGGGTGCCCAGTAAGCCTGTCATAAACGGCAATTAATATTGGTTCCATGTCGTCGGAATCAAAGCGGAACTTGACTTCTACGTGCTGAAAAGTTCCTATTTTGCCGATCATCAGCAAGGGCAAGGAACGAAATCCCATTCATGGGCAATAAGTATTTCCATGAAACGGAAACTGAAGGGCAGCTAGTAGACCCTGCATTTAACCACCGCAGCCATAGCTTGTCCCTGGCAACAGAGTCCCTCAGTTGTCAGTGATACGATTTCTCCAAGGGGATTCTCAACTGTTCCTGTACGTTCTGCAGCTCCGCGATTGGATGTAAATGTGAAAATGCTAAGTCGTCTATATGTAAGCTTATAGTTCTTGGTCCATCCTTCCGAACCAGTCATCTTACTGCCTGAATGGGAAAATATGAAGCTGTTCGCAAGACGGGTCATCCAGCAGCTGGTGCAACGCGACCAAATTAACCATGATCATCGCTTTGAAATTGGGGTTTACGTTGGCGCACAGCCGAGTGGTCAAGTCAACCAGTTTCTGGTACGCATAGTATATCTAAATAGAATCAACATGAGGCACCAGTCAGTGAGGTCCACGTACAGTTCAAAAGTCCTCGGATTTACCATAAAGTGACTGGAGCCTTTGTTATGACTTGGCGGTACGCTAACCAGGTCAAATACATTTAAACGTGGTGCTGAGCTTGGCAAAGCTGTAAGCATGAGACCCGGCGATGCCAGAGTCCCTCTGGGTATTTGTGGTACTGGAAGATGCTCCGCGCGTTGGACAACGCGAAGCTACTCAGGAAAACGACAAGTGGAAAGGTCATTTCTGTGCACGATACTTTTTGGACAAGCCGCGTTCATGGTAATTCGCGTCACCAGACCTCCACTCACCTCGTGAGAAGCCTGGCTGATCAGGTAAGTACAGTGGTCGCATCATACACCAATGTTGTGAATGAGTCATTGCTGGCCCACTAGGAGGCAGGAGAGGTTGTGCACTGGGCGTGCGACTGAACATTCGCACAGCCTGAATCTCTTCCGAAGATGATTCCACGAGCATACGACATTCTAGGAAGCTTGCAAGGTGCGGAAACCCGACTGCACAGTGTGGACAACTGCAATGAGTGGGGTGGCGAAATCGTGCAACTTCAAGCTTCATTCCTAAGCTTGTTGAGTTAGAGGGAACAAGTCCAAAGAAAATCCGGGAGGCATTCTCAGAGCGCAATAAGTATTCATCGGAGCGTCACAAACGGGACTCGGAAAGACGCGTGACACCATCGACAACGTCACAAGCACACCAACTTGTTGCACTGCTCTTTTGGCACTCTGCTCACCATCTACTTGCAGGATTTCATTGGAGTAGTTTCAGCAATATAAACAAGAGTCCTATGTCTACATCAGTGCAATTATCCTCTACTGGAAACTTGGCCTGCCAGCTCGACTCCTTGGGTTCTCAAACTTCCCCTATCTCAAGCTATGGAGTGTCAAATGAATAAACCTGCAGAGAATGTTATTTGTAAAC
>JBBPLB010000174.1:0-17761 GCA_038089595.1 Bothia castanella
AACACCCCTGTACCTTGATGTTAATAGATTTCAAAATATCAAGAAGTATTAAACTCTGTTCAGACACAAAGCTCTAAAAGCAATTTCACATTCAGGAACAGACCCTGACATCAAGGGACTGCCCTGAGGGCTATGCCTGTCACATCCAGGGGAAGCTGTGCTTGTTAAATGAGCATACATTAATTGTCTGAATCAGAAAAACTCATAATCACACATTGGGACTCATTTAGCTGATTTAGGATCAGCACAGCCTCTTGTAAAAAGTATATAAGGAGAGCTGATTCTGCAGATAAGATAAGCACGTTTTCAATAGAGATAAGATAAGATCTCATTGAGAATCTAATCTTTGGCCTAGTAAAGATACAATACTACTAAGTAGCAAGTAGGAAGATAAGCTCCCAATAAAGAATTGGACTATCTCCACTGTTCCTTTTAGTGTATCAGGGTCAAGATAAGATCCCAATAAGCCTGTTCGCCTAGATAAGTGCTTACATAATTGCCCTAAGCGAACACAGGGAACTAGTCTAAGGCTTTGTTTGTAGTGTGAGTTGAGCTCTCAGCTATACTAGCCAAATCCTCAGCTTTAGGTCCAATAACATACCGATGTGACAAGATGTCAGCTTCACTGAGCAAATATGGATGACTCAGCACTCAGGGTTCAGATGCATCCTATGCCACCATTCACCTCCCTATCCCCCACCTAGCATGTCTTCATCATCAAGCTCCTTGATATGATCCTTGCACTCCAGTGGAGTAGTCAATCCCCTCGAGTTCAATGCTGCCCTGAAACCTAAGAAGAACTGCAAGAGAGCTGCCAATTGGACCAAGGAACAGAAAGCAGAGCTGTTGGATTTCCTCCATAGCAAAATCAGTAGTATGAGTGATGGAGGGTTCAAGCAAAGCACATATGCTGCAGCCGCCAATCATTTGCAAACTAAATTCCCTTTACATACACTCCCAAATAGTGAGCTGGAAGGTGAGAAGACTCCCGATTCATGTGAGCGCAAATTCAAGAGTGTACATTGTTATCTTATATTGTTGATTCAATATGTATTTCTGACAAAAAAACAGTTAAAGGCTGCCTACAAGGCTGTTATCACAATCAAGAATACCTCTGGTTTTATGTGGAGTGATCAAGATGGAGCTGGAATAACACTGGTGTCAGAGGAGCCGTGGAAGAAGCATCTCAAGGTATGTCCTTTTTTTCTTCTGTCTGCATTTCTTCACACATTCTTCAGATGAACAAGAACATGAAGCCATTTAGAAACCAGGGCTTTTGCCACTTTGATCAGGTTGATGCACTGATCCAATCAACCAGTCAAAAGGGCTCATCATATGACCCCATTGGCAAGGCACAATGAGCCACAGCACCCACATCCCCTATGTCCTTGTCTCCTACCACTGGCAGAGCTTCTAGTCAATTCGCCCCACTTAGCGACCTGTAGCAGCTCTCGAAAGCAACAAATGAGATTGTAGCTACCACTCAATCCAGTTGCCACCCCCGTGACCCAAACTCTGTTCTGTCATCAACTCCTTCCGCATATCTAGCACAATCCACTAATCACCCCCCTTCTTCAAAGCATTCTTCAGCTCACACTAGTGTCAGCCGCTCCAAGCGCAAGTCCAATTCAATTGATCCCTCTGAAACCCCTTCATGCAAACAGCAGAAGACTGCTTCATTAGCGGTGCAAGCCTAGGAGGCTGGTGGTGCTGCTATACAGGAGGTTGCCGCCGCTGTCCAGGATCTCACTCATACCATGGCTGCCCCACCATCTGATGACCTTTCAGGAGCGATCACTATCTTGCAGACTCATGAAGAACTCATGCCGCTCGATATATTGGACTTATCCAATCACCTTGCCCATCCAGATAACAAGTCACAGATCTCACTCATTTGTTTGTTTCAGTTGGGAGTGTAGAAGGAGTGGCTGTAGTGTAGGTTGTATGAAATTTGTGGATGGGGTGGGTTCAATACGGTCCAATAGTTGTACTTTATCTTTTCAATACACGCATGAATTTATTTATTGTGTCTACTATGAAAAAAATATCAAACAATTCATCAGCGTCATAGCTCCTACTGGTAGTTGGCCCACATTTCCTCTGCAATTGCCTCACAACATGCATCAGCATGCTGTTGTTCTGCACAATCTACAGGTCCTTCACCCAACACACCTTGCTTCAAGTCATCATCATCACCTTCTTCCATCTCATCAAGAAGATTGATGCCACCATACACTGGGTGGAAGAAGTTGGTGGGATGAAATTGGTGAATGAAGTTATGGAGGGCACACAGCACAGCAGGGACCCATGCTTGTATGTGCATCTCATATTCAGGTGGGAGTTGAAGGATGTGCCACTTGTGCTTCACGACACCAAAGATCTGCTCAATAATGTTCTGTAGTGTTGCGTGTTGATGATTGAACAGTTTGTATGGGGTCTGGGGCCTGATACAACCTGATAAATCATGACGATATAGCAATAGTAAAAAACAACTCACCGTTGTTGTGCTTGCCACCATTCTTTGAGATGATAATGGACACCACGATATGGGACAAGGAGTGTGTCTGATGTGCCAAAGCCAGCATCAGCAAGTAGGTATTTTCCTGGGGGCATGCATAATGTGCGGGTGTGGGCTTCATGCCATAAATGAGCATCTGCAGTTGAACCATCTGAGCCCATGAGTGCATAAGTAAAGAAAAAGTCAAAATCACAGACGAATAGACAGTTTTGAGACAGCTGCCCTTTCCAATTTTGCATGTAAGGATGTTCTTCCAGCAGTACGAAGGCTTGAATATGAGTTCCATCAATGACACCAATACAGTCCCAGAAAAAGCAAAATTGTGGGTTGTCAATGATGGAGGGGAGAGGGGGGGTATTGGGAGTTGGAAAGCAAACTTGTGACATGTAGAATGGGGCAGATGCGAAGAAAAAAAGCAAGTGCTTGAAGTATCTGAGGGAAAAAAATGGTCGGTCACCACTGGATGGCAGGAAATGGGATGTACTTGGTAATTGTACTTTGTGAGTGCTGGAAATGCTCTACGACATGGTGAGACGAGAGGCCTGTGACATAGGTATGCAAGAAAATACCCAAATGTTCCTCAATAGAAATTTCGTTCTAGGAGGATTGGTGGCCATGACGATGAAGTGTGCATATCACCACATCGAACACTTCATGATTCACACCAAGGCTGATTCAGATACAGTCTGGATATCCATTAAGTAGTTCCATCATCCATCCTTTCCTGGTCAGAATTGAGGTGTGAAATGGGATTGGAGCAGTCTTGAGCTCGAAAAGGAGGTGGTAGTAATAGATCAGCTGGGTGATGATGATGGTTATCAATATTGCAAGATGCTTTCACCACAGAACTTGTGCCTCTAAGTCCATTAGAAACATAAGTTGTATTACATTGTTCATATATCTTATTGTATCTACTTGCTTATCAATGGAACACCTGATGTGTCACTTGTCATGTTGGCATGTTATTGGACCTGAAGTTGAGGATTCGGCTAGTATAGCTGAGAGCCCAACTCACACTACAAACAGAGCCTAAGTCTTGTGTACATTTAAGATACTATTAGGCCAATTAAGCACTACAGAAGAAAGCTTAAGCCTTACCAAGGGTACTCACTAGGCAGAAAGGGACCTTGGACAGTAATCAATCACATGATAGGTGGCCACTAAGAAGAAAGGCACTGTAACTTAGATAAATCTAGTCTAAGAATATCTATCAGCTGAGTGTACACTTCATAGAATCTAGCACTCTACTCAATCAATACAAAGGTTTACCACTAACCATATTGAGTGATCATTGAGTGACCTATAAGGCATACATACATACCTTAATACCTCTACCTCAAGTAGCTTGTTCTCAAGGAATAAGCTTATTAGTTATCAAGTGTAGTATTATCTTAGGGATTTTATTACCACTTATTCACAACCAATCACAAGGAGTTACCTATCTCATTTCTTACATAATGTGAGACTCTCCTTCATATAATTCTCACATAGCCACAAGTCTCACGGTTGTTGAGGAATACATTTTATTAGTTAGTACCAAGTATAATAGCTACATAGATTAGGCTTTTGGTACAGTTTAGCTATCTAGTCAACCCCTTTATACCAATAAAAGCTAGAAGAAGGTCAACCCTGGTCTAGAAGATAATAATCTGTGACCAGGAAGAACACCCAGGGATCTGTTTTACTAAGTTGTAACTCATTTGATACTTGCTATTAAGTGATCTGGTGAAGGTTTGTTGTCAACTACCAGTTTATAGTAAGCAATGTGTTACACTAAAGCATAGACTCCAGCTTATAGTGACCACTCAACAGTAGGTCAACCGACTGAGTTTGTTGGGTTGGCTACTCCTAAGAAGTTACAATACTGGGGCACTATTCCCAGTCATTAGAGATGGTGATGAAGAAGGAAGACTTAGTGGGGCAGGGTTCCCACTTAAGGATCAAGGTGAGACTAGAATCTAGCTGGTATTGCATAGAACTAGCTTGGAGTTTACATGAGGAGAGTTGGCCTACTTATAGTCCATGAAGGTGGCTATGTGGGAATGGGAACTACAAGTATCATCAAAGAATAGGGATGATACAAGGAGATAAGGTCCAAATAGAAGATGGCAATGGTGAGAGAAAAGTATAAGATAAAAGATAAGGAATACTACTGATGGGAAAATATGGTAAGGCTATGGAAAGGTATTGATTAGGTAGCAAGGGGTCCAAGGAGTTGATCAAAGTTTGAAATAGCATACGCTGTTGTAAGTGTGTGCCCATGGGAATAGTTTGGTCTGTTTATAATAGTGGAGAAGAGAGGGGCTAGACAAAGAAAAAGAAAAAGATTATAACATTACCCCAATAGTAGCTTCAAGTGAACCTCACTTGACTTACAACTCTCTATACCCTCCATAGGAGGACCCAGTCATGTTTCCTTCCGCTTCATCATTGACAAAGAATTCATCCTTGAGTAGCCCATCATCCCAAGAGGGACAGCCATAAGTGGAGTAGGCAGGGGTATGTGAACAGGTACAAGGGGTATGGATGCAATCATGCTGTCAATGTCCCAGAGCGGCAGTAGAACAATGAGGACAAATATACTGGGGGCAGTCACATTTCCAGTGGTCCATACTTCTGTATTCAAAGCAATGAGAGGGTTGGTGGGATATGGATGAGGGTGGTGGTTGTTCTGGTCTATGAATGGTGACTCCGATGACACATTGGAAGACAGTTCTTTCCGGGACCTGAGTGAAGTAGGCGTCTTGCTTATCTGGGGGGGTAGATATGTTGGACAAGGGTGGGGCTAGAGTGGGTGGAGGTGGAGTGGTGGCCTCTACGAGTGTATTGTCTGCCTTTGGTTGGTTCTTCCCTATTGTTGATGAGGGTAGACCATAGAGTCCTACTATAGTGGTCTTCTGGCGAGAAGATTGCTTTGAGATCTGAGAGGAGGGTGCCGATGTTGTAGTGGTAGGCGAGTTCAAAGTAGTGGATGGAGGTGAGGTTGAGGAGTGCCTGGGGGGAATAGGAAGAGGCTGGGGGATTACTGGGGGGAGGTTTGATGTGGTGGGTATCATGAAAATAATAGCTCTGGTCGTCCATCAAGAGGGAGAGTAGAATAGGATGAAGTATGTGTCTGATGGTTGAGAATGGTAGAAGGTTGATGATATCCAATATTCCCAGGTGTTCAAAGAGATCAAGGATGGAGGTGCAGTGATGTACCAGAGCATGGCCCATGGTTATAAATTGAGAGTCCCTGGTACAAGAGAGCTCAATTCTGGAATGTAGAATACAAACAGAGGTGTAAGAATAATAAGTGCGAGTTGCTAGGACAAGGGGGGTGTTCCTGGTAAACTCATGGGTACATTCCATCCCCAAAGAAATGACCGGGTTGTCTAGCAGGGAGGCAATGAGTATGTGCCGGGCATACTGGGGGAGTCGAGTGGTGGTAACTGGGATGACAGGGGCATTGTTGATGAACAGATCTGGAGTAACCTTTCCACCAGACAAGGAATTTCCACTTAGTTTTGGGGCCTTTGTGTGCAAGAAGGGAGTGGATTTTGTATTGTTCCTGTCCCTTGATGGCGATTGGGGGAGGTAAGGAGTGGTTAGGGCCATATTCGGTGGTTTCGGTGTAGGTAGAGAGGTTGGAAGCATGGAATATATCCTGAATTGTTTAAGTGAAAGGGATTTTTAGTTGGTGGATGATAGGAGATAAGACCTGTGTGATTTCGAAGGGTCCATGTCATTTGGGTGACAGTTTTTGTGATGGGAGATGAAGGGCAAGATTTTGGCCTTCTACCCATACCTTATCTCTAACTTTCCATGGTTTGAATCTAAAGGTGATTCGTTCCCTCATGAGTCTTCTTGCTTTTTTGTGTGCCTCTAGGGCTTCTCCTCTGGAGTGTTCCAGGGAGGAGAGTCAGGACTGTAGTGCAGAGATGAATGTTTTTCCAATTTTCAGGTAGAGACTGGGTTGGTACCCCATCATAAGAGCGAACGGAGTTTGTTGGGTGGTAGAGTGTACTGCTGAGTTATGACAGAATTCGGCAATAGGGAGTAATTCGAACCATTTATTCAGGTTTCCATCACAGAATATTCTTAGGAAGGTTTCAACTTCCTGATTTACCTGTTCCGTTTCTCCATCAGTCTGGGGGTGATAAGGTGTGGGAAGGGCGACTTCGTAGTTAAGGAGTCATCCAAGTTCTCTGGCAAATACTGAGGCAAATTGGGGTCCTCTGTCAGAGATACATTTATCATGTAGTCCAAAATGTTTGAACACATGATCATGGAAAAGTTAAGCAACTCCTTTTGTATCAATGGTTTTTAGGCAAGGGAGGAGAATTACCCCCTTTGTAAGGCCATGGTCAACCATGACCATAAGAGAGTCAAAACCCTTGGAAGGAGGCAAATTGGTGACCAAGTCAACTGAGACTTGCTGGAAAGGACGAGTACATTGTGATGGAATTAGATGGAGGGGGGATAGGACTGGATGAGTATTGGGCTTATTAGCCTGACAAGTAGTGTAGCCCTTAATGTAGTTTTTGATCTGAGTGGTCAGTCTGGGCCACCAGTAGTCCTGTTGGAGTCAATTGATGGTTCTGAAATGTCCGCCATGTCTGACAAAAGGAGAATTGTGAGCATGTGAAATTAGGTCCTTTCGAGCAGGTTCTGGCACATATAGGCATCCTTTGAAGTAGAGACAGCCATTGAGGTATGCCTAGTCCTCTTTGCAAGCTCTGGGGAAAAGGGAGGAGTCAGAAGCAAGGGCATCCAGTGCCTTCTTTACAAGGGAGTCATCAGGGGTTGACAATACAATTTTGTCTGCCAGTGCAGCATCAATTAGGTTGATGAAAAGTTGGTCAGGTAAGAGGGTTGAGATATTATCATTACTGGTGTTGACATCTGGGATTCGACTTAAAGCATCAGCTGGTCCCATTTGGGATCCAGGTAGATGTTTGAACTGCAGGTCGAAATCCTGCAAAAAGAGAAGCCATCTGGCCTGATGTCTAGACAATTTCCTAGATTCTCGGAAATAGGTCAGGTTCTTGTGATCCATGAGTATTATTACAGGATGTCCCGTTCCCAAGAGGTATTGCCACCAGGCATATAATGCTCGGATGACAGCCAGGAGTTCTCTATCATAGATGTCGTAGTTTTGTTCCATGGATCCAAAGGTCTGAGAGAGGTAAGCACATGGGTGTAGGGCTCCTACAGTGTCTTTTTGCATTAAGACTCCTCCTGAGGCAAGAAGAGAAGTGTCGGTTATTACAAAGAATGGGTTGGAAGTGTCTGGCATCTGTAGTATTGGTGCGGAAAGGAAGGAGTTCTGAAGAATTTTGAAGGAATACTGGTGAGATGATGACCAGTTCCATGTTGAGGTTTTCTTAGTAAGGTCTAGTAGAGGTTGAGCAATATCAGAGAAGGAGGGAATGAATCTTTGGTAGAAGTTGCAGAAACCTAGAAATGAGCAAACCCCCTTAACCGAGGAGGGGGGTTTCCATTCAGCAATTGCTTTTAGTTTGACTGGATCCATAGCAATCTTGCCAGGTTTGATGATCATCCCTAGGTATTCAACTTCGGATACATTAAACAGACATTTGGAGAGTTTAAGGCACAACTTCTCTTCTCTAAACTGTTGGAGTACTCTTTTGGTGTGTTCCTGGTACTCTTTGTAGTCTTCTGAGTAAATTAGGACATCATCCCTATAGATGATGAGCCATCCTTCAGTGATGAGGTCTTTGAAGGCATCATTCATGTATACCTGACATGTGGAGGGTGAATTACATTGCCCAAAGAACATGACCGTCAGTGCATATAATCCAAAAGGGGTGATAAAAGTGGCCTTTCACTGGTCTTTCGGTTTGATGCAGATGTTATTGTATCCCCATCAGACATCAAACTTGGTGAAGTGTTTGGCTTTCTTCAGTTTGTCGATGAGGTCAGAAATTAGAGGAAGGGGGTAAGCATTTTTGATTGTTGCTTCATTGACATATTGATAATCTTCACATTGGCGAAGGGATCCATCTTTCATTGTACAAAGAAGAAAGGGGCTGCTTGGGGCAACTTGGATAGGACTATTTTGCCTGTGTGAAGATGCTTATCAATAAAGGTTCTGCAAGCTTCCGTCTCTTTTGGATTCAAGAGGTAGGTCCCTCCAACTCCTGGGATGAAATCTACTTTTAACTCAATGATGTGATCAAAGGTCCTATGCAGTGGGAGCTCCTTAGGTTCTTCTTCAGAAAAAACATCAGAAAAGTCAGAGAATTCTTTTGGGAGTATAATCTCCTCTTTTTCTAATTTCTGGGCTGCTTCAGTTGAGACAGTGATTTTCTTTACAGCTAAGGATCAAAGGTATCTGGTAAAGTTTTGTTTGGTCCAGAGATCTGGGTTGAGGTTAAAAGACCTTAATAGGTATCTTTGAGGGCTTTGGTCTGGGGTGAGAGAAGGAGTTTTTGATAAAGATATCTGACCAGTTGCTCAGTCTATAGAGGGATTGGCTGTTCTAAGCCAGGGGAGACCAAGGATGAGATCTTCTTTTCCTAGAGAAATAACATATGCTTTGAGTTTCTCAGTTCATCCTTTCATGGTAATGGTGATTGGAACAAAAGAGGATATCTTTCTGGCTTGGTTGCTGGTTCCGTCAGCATTTTGTGCATTTATGGGTTTTTCAAGTGGTTTGGTGGGGATTTGGTGTTTTTGAACAAGGGCTAGATTGATGAAGCACCTGGTTGCTCCACTATCAATCAGGGCTTTCATTTTGATGACTTTTGCTTGAGTAGAGATGAGGACAGGGATGTGAATAGATTGCACATGAGAGTTTGTCATAAATATAGGAGCAAGAAACTGGGAAGATGGCATCAAGTCTTCTTCCCTTTTTAAAAATCCTCGATAGAGACAACTGCTACAGTCTGGTCCTCCTCCTCTTCTTCTTCTACAAAGCATGTTTGAAGAACCTTGAGGATATCTTCTTTCGGAACATTTTGCTGGGTGAAGACATTTAAGTACTCCTTCATTGGGTCCTTTGGTTCAACCAGTTTTGATTCAGTGGGAATAACCCTGACTCTTTGTGGGTTTCTGGGGGGCCTAGGTGGTAGAGAGGAGGTTGACTCTTCTCTTTTGTGGTCTCTGGCCATATGCCCTGGTTTGCCACATATGAAACATTTTCCCTTTTTTATGTATTCAGCTCTATCTGTGGGAGAGAGACGAATATAATCCACATCCATGGCATTAGGGTCACAGGTGGATTTGGGATGGGAGGAGTGACTGGGGAAATACTTTTTCCCTTGAAAGAGAGCATCAACTCATTTGATGTGGCTATAGAAGAGGTTGGCCTTCTCAATCCATTCTTTTAGGGTGGTGGGTTCCTTTTTGTAAGATAGGACTTTGACTATGATGCATCTATCCATTCCATTGATAAGCCATTCAATGAGGGCTCTATCATCCTTGATCTGAGAGCAAGTAGCGAGGAGTTGAAATTGAGAGATGAATTTTTCAAATCTGTTGTCGTGCTGGGTTCTCCTTTGTTTCAAGGTGGAGAGGTTAGCTCGTGCTTTTGCGCTGGGATCATAAGGGGTAAACGCATCTCAAAAAGCTTTTTCGAACTTTTCCCAGGTAAGTTCCTTGCTTGCTTCCTCTTTGCCTAAATGACTCATTTCCGTAATTTTAAGGTACCATCCTTCGGAGAAGTCTTTTCCTTGGCCTTTGCTCATTTTGTTCAGGGTGGTGAGAATCTGTGCAGATTCAGAATAGAGGTTTCTATTCATAAGAAAGTATGCTCCCATAGAAAGAATCCATCTGGAGGTGTCTTCAGGGTTTCTAGAGAAGTCTTCAGAGAGCCCTGCCCTGAGTTCAACAAGTTTTTCAGACATATCTTCTTCCTCTGATTCGGATTCCTTTTCCGAGTCTGTTGGGAATAAAGGGCTATGAGGACAATGAGGAGGTGCGGGTGGTTCTAGTTCTGGTTCTGGGAGATTGATGGATATGGGTTCTACTGTTGTTCCGAGTGATGACTCAGCTACAGGAACTAGTTCATAACCAGTGATCTGGTTCTGGAGACCTTGGATAGCTCTTCTAACAAATATTTCTGGAGGTGATTCTTCTCCATAACAGAGTTCTTCTTCCTCTTCTTCTGAGGAGACTGACGGTGCTCTCAATAGGCGATGTCAAGGGGTTAATGCTGGGTTGGCCGAGAAGGAGGATCCTGCAATCCTTCTGGGATTCCTTCTTTCTGAAATGATGGGTGGCTTGACTTCATGATGGAAGAAGCGATAAGCAAGCTAGTTCTTTTGTTATGCTAAAGTGTTGACTCTAGCTATAGCAACCACTCAACAGTAGGACGACCGACTGAGTATGTTGGGTTGGCTGCTCCTAAGAAGTCACAATGCTAGGGCACTATTCCCAGTTATCTGAGACAGTGATGAAGGAGGGAGACTTAGTGGGGCAGGGTTCCCACTTAAGGATTGAGGTGAGACTAGAATCTAGTTGGTATTGCATAGAACTAGCTTGGAGTTTACATGAAGAGAGTCGGCCTACTTATAGTCCATGAAGGTGGCTATGTGAGAGTGGGAACTACAAGTATCATCAATGAATAGAGATAATATGAGGAGATAAGGTTCAAACAGAAGATGGCAACAGTGAGAGAAAAGTATAAGACAAAAGATAAGGAATGCTACCAATGGGAAAATATGGTAAGGCTATGGAAAGGTATTGATTAGGTAGCAAGGGGTCCGAGGGGTTGATCAAAGTTTGAAGTAGCGCATGCTATTGTAAGTGTGCGCCCATGGGAATAGTTCAGTCTGTTTATAATAGTGGACAAAAGAGGGGTGAAATGAAGAAAAAGAAAAAGATCATAACATTGACTACACTTTTCCTACACTTTATGTACGCTTTTTTACTACACTTTGACTACACTTTGACTACACTTTTCCTACACTTTGTCCACACTTTGTCCACACTTCGCCTACACTTTATGTACGCTTTTTTACTACAATTTTACTACACTTTGTCTTAATCATCTCATCATGATCAACAGCACAATAGCTCATCAGTCAATAACAACAGATTAGAAATCTGTGACTATCAGACTAGAAATCTGAGTTCAAACCATGTCGGTAGTAAATTACCTTGAGATTAGAAATCTCGGTCAACCTTTTTAAAAAAAGAAACCACAGCACCTAGGATTCCCATGTGGTCCCCCACCATGGTACTAACTAGGCATCACTTTGCTTAACTATGCAGATCAGACAGAATGTGGTGCTTCCAAAGTCCTATGGCCATGAATACTAACATTGATCTTAACATGAACATGTTCTACACTCTGTCTACACTTTTTCGCTATACTCTCAACTAAAAAAGAAACCACAGCACCTAGGATTCCTATGTGGTCCCCCACCATGGTACTAACAAAATGTAAAGTAGAGATAGACAAAAAAAGAATATAAGCCATGATTATAACAATATTCACAAATGATAAGATTTATGTTTATATTCAGGTGTAGGTTGTTTAAATTGCCTCAGAAATGACCTTCCAGTAAAGCATTGGCATTGTTGTATGTTGCCCCATAATATCTATTGTGTTGTCTATGTTACAATCTTTTTCTTTGTTTTTTCTAGCTCCTCTTTTCTTCACTACTATAAGCAGACAGAGTTATTCCCATGGGTGCACACTTACAATAGCATGCACTATTTTAAGCTTTGATCATCTTTTTGGACCTCTTACTATCTAATCAATATCTTTCCATAGCCTTATCATATTTTCCCAATGGTAGTATCTCTTATCTTTTACCTTATACTTTTCTCTCATTGTTTCCATCTTCCTTATAGACCTTTTCTCCTCACATCATCTCTATTCCCTGATGATGCTTGTAGTTCCCATTCCCACATAGCCACTCTTATGGACTATAAGTAGGCTGACATCTCTCCTGTAAAACTTCAAGCTAGTTCTACGTAATATCAGCTAGACTCTAGTCTCCCTTCGATCCTTAAGTGGGAACCCTGACCCATTAAGTCTTCCTCCTTCATCACTACTTCTAACAACTGGGAATAGTGCTCCAGCATTGTGACCCATAAGGAGTAACCAGTCTCAAGAACTCAGTCGGTCAACCTACTGTTGAGTAGTCACTATAAGCTAGGATCTATGCCCTAGCATAACAGTTGACATCCAAGATTCGACTTAGAGCATCAGCTGGTCCCATTGGGATCCAAGGAGGTGCTTGAACTGCAGGTTGAAGTCTTGTTGAAAGAGGAGCCATCTGGCCTGATGTCTAGACAACTTCCTAGGTTCTTGGAAATAGGTTAGATTCTTGTAATCAGTGAGTATAGTCACTGGATGTCCTATTCCAGAGAGGTAACGCTGCCAGACATGTAATACTCAGATGACAGCAAGGAATTCTCTATCATAGATGTCATAGTTTCGTTCTGCAGATCCAAAAGTCTGAGAGAGGTATGCACAGGGGTGAAGGGCTTCTGTGATATCCTTTTGTATTAGAACTCCTCCTGAGGCAAGAAGAGAGGCATCTGTCATTACAAAAAATGGCTTAGAAGTGTCTGGCATCTATAGTACTAGTGCAGAAAGGAAAGAGTTTTGAAGAATCTTGAAGGAATTTTGGTGAGGTGACCACCAGTTCCAAACTGAAGTTTTCTTGATGAGATAACATAGTGGTCGAGCAATATTGGAGAAGGAGGGAATAAATCTTTGGTGCAAGTTGCAGAAGCTTAGAAACGAGTGAATCCCCTTAACTGAGGAGAAGGGTTTCTACTCTGTGATTGCTTTTAGTTTGATAGCGTCCATAGCAATTTTGCCAGGTCTAATGATTATTCCTAAGTATTCAACTTCAGATGCATTGAATAAGCATTGAGAGAGTTTGAGGCATAACTTCTCTTCTCTAAACCACTGCAATACTCTTTTGGTGCATTCCTGGTGCTCTTTATAGTCTTTGGAATAAATCAGAACATCATCCATATAAATGATGAGCCATCCTTCAGTGATGAGGTCCTTGAAGGCATCATTCATATATACCTGGAATGTGGAGGGGGAATTACACTATCCAAAGAACATAACTGTTGGTTCATATAGTCCAAAGGTAGTAATAAAAGCAGCCTTCCACTGGTCTTCTGGTTTGATGTGGATGTTATTGTATCCCCATTGGATGTCAAACTTGGTGAAGTACTTGACCTTCTTCAGTTTATCAATGAGGTTGGAAATTAGAGGAAGGGGATAAGTATTCTTGACCATTGCTTCATTAATGTATTGATAATCGTGGCATAGGCGAAGAGATCCATCCTTTTTAGATACGAAGAAGAAGGGGGCTGCTTGGGGAGATTTGAATGGCACTATTTTACCAGTGTGAAGATGTTCATTAATGAAGGTCCTACAGGCTTCTGTCTCTTTTGGATTCAGAGGGTAGGTTTTTCCAACTTTTGGAACAAAATCCACTTTTAGCTTGATGGTGTGATCAAAGGTTCTATGTGGTGGAAGCTCTTTAGACTCTTCTTTAGAGAAGACATCAGAGAAGTCAGAGAATTCTTTTGGGAGTTCAATCTTTCCTCTTTCTGATTTCTGGGCTGTCTTGGTTGAGACGATGATTTTCTTTATAGTCAGGGATTGAAGATACTTGATAAAGCTTTGTTCGGTCCAGAGATCTGGGTCAAGTTTAAAAGACCTCAATAGGTATCTTTGAGGACTTTGATCTGGGGCGAGAGAAGGGTTCTTAGATAGAGATATCTGACCAGTTGCCCAGTCTATAGAGGGGTTGGCTGTTCTGAGCCAAGGGAACCCAAGGATGAGATCCTCTTTTCTCAGAGAGATGACATATGCTTTTAGTCTCTCAATTTGTTTTTTTATAGAAATAGTGATTGGGACAAAAGAGGATATTTTTCCTGCTTGGTTACTGGTTCTATTGACATTTTGTGCATTCACGGGCTTTTTTAATGATTTGGTGGAGATCTGGTGGTTTTGGACAAGGGTTTGATTGATAAAACATCCAGTTGCTCCACTATCAATCAGGGCCTTTGTTTCAATGACTTTTGCTTGAGTAGAAATGAGGACAGGGATGCAAATAGATTGTACACAAGAGTTTGTCATAAATACAGGAGCAAGAAATTGGGGGGAAGATAGTGTTGAGTCTTCTTCTCTCTTCAAAAATCCTTGACAGAGACAACTGCTACTGTCTGGTCCTCATCCTTCTCTTCTTCTATAAAGCATGTTTGGAGAACCTTAAGGATGTCTTCTTTTGAAATGTTTCACTGGGTGAGAATGTTCAAGTATTCCTTCATTAGGTCCTCAGGTTCTAAGAGTTTCGATTCAGTGGGAATAACCCTGACCCTTTGTGGGTTTCTGAGAGATCTGAGAGGTGGAGAGGAGGTCGATTCTTCCTTCTTGTAGTCTCTGGCCATATGTCCTGGTTTTCCACATATAAAGCACTTCCCCTTTCTCATGTATTCTGCTTTATCTGTGGGAGAAAGACGAATGTGATCTACATCCATGGCATTGGGATCTCAGGTGGATTTGGAATGGGAGGAGTGACTGGAGAAATACTTTTTTCCTTGGAAGAGAGCATCAACTCATTTAATGTGATTGTGGAAGAGGTTGGACTTTTTAATCCAATCTTTCCAGATAGTAGGTTTTTTCTTGGAAGATAGGGCCTTAACAACCATATGTCTATCCATCCCATTGATAAGCCATTCAATAAGGGCTCTATTGTCCTTGATCTGGGAGTGAGTGGCTAGAAGTTGGAATTGAGAGATGAATTTTTCAAACCCATCATCATGCTGTGTTTTTCTTTGTTTCAAGGTGGAGAGATCAGCTTGTGCTTTTGCACTGGGATCATAAAGGGTAAATGCATCTCAAAAGGCTTTTTCAAACTTCTCCCAAGTGAGTTCTTTGGCTGCCTCTTCTTTTCCTAAGTTACTCATCTCCACAATTTTAAGGTACCATCCTTCAGAGAAGTCTTTTCCTTGCCCTTTGCTCATCTTGATTAGGGCAGTGAGAATCTATGTGGACTCAGAAGAAAGTTTCCCATTCATCAGGAAGTAAGCTCCCATAGAGAGGATCCATCTAGAGACATCTTCTGGATTTCTGGACAAGTCTTCTAGGAGACCTGCCCTTAGTTCAACAAGTTTTTCAGTCAAATCTTCTGATTCTGGTTCCGATTCTTCTTCTGAGTCTGTTGGAAAAAGAGGACTATGGGAGTGATGAGGAGGTGCAGGTGGTTCTGGTTCTGGTTCTGGGGGGTCAATGGGTATGGGTTCTGTTGTTGTTCCAAGTAATGACTTATCTACAGGAACTAGTTCATAACCAGTGATCTGGTTTTGAAGACCTCAGATAGCTCTTCTGGTAAATCCTTCTGGGACTAGTTCCTCTCCATAATGAGGTTCTTCTTCCTCTTCTGCTGAGGAAATAGATGGTGCTCTCAATGAGTGATATCAAGGGGTTAATGCTGGGTTGACAGAGAAGAAGGATTCTGTGATCCTTCTGGGATTCCTTCTTTCTGAAATAATGGGTGATTTTACTTTGCAATGGAAGAAGCAATAAGAAAACTAGTTCTTTTGTTATGCTGAGGCATAGACCCTAGCTTATAGCAACCACTCAACAGTAGATCAACTGACTGAGTTTCTTTGGACTGGTTACTCCTACAAGTCTCAATGCTGGAGTACTATTCCCAGTCATTAGAAACAGTGATGGAGGAGGAGGACTTAGTGGGACAGGGTTCTCACTTAAGGATCAAAGAGAGACTAGAATCTAGCTGATATTGCATAGAACTAGCTTGGAGTTTACAGGAGAGAAGGTGGACTACTTATAGTCCATAAGAGTGGCTATGTGAGAATGGGAACTATGAGTATCATCAGGGAATAGAGATGATGTGAGGAGATAAGGTCTGTAAAGAAGATGGAAACAATGAGAGAAAAGTATAAGGTAAAAGATAAAAGATACTACCATTGGGAAAATATGATGAGGCTATGGAAAGATATTGATTATATAGTAAGAGGTCCGAGGAGATAATCAAAGCTTAAAATAGTGCACACTATTGTAAGTGTGCACCCATGGGAATAGCTCTGTCTGTCTGTAGTAATGAAGAAAAGGGGGGCTAGAAGAAAGAAGAAAAAGATCATAACATCAACATCAGTAATGATAATGTTTCAACTCTCTTGCTGGACCAACTTTTCATTAATTTAATCAACACTGCACTAGCAGACAAAATTGAATTGTCCACCCCTGATTACCCACTTGTAAAAAGGGCACTAGATGCCCTTGCTTCTGATTCCTCTTTTTTCCCCAGAGCCTGCAAGAAGGACTGGACATACCTTGACAGCTGCTTATACTTCAAAGGATGTCTATATATACTAGAACCTACTCGAAAGGACCTAATTTCGTATGCTCATGATGTCCCTTCTGCTGACCATGGAGAACAGTTTAGAACTATCAATTGACTCCAACAAGACTACTGGTGGCCTGGACTAACTACACAAGTCAAAAACTACATTAAAGGATGCACTACCTACCAGGCTAACAAGCCCAATACACATCTAATCCTACTCCCCCTCCATCCAATCCCATCACAGTACACTTGTTGTCATGGTTTGGGAAAAGATGAAGTGGATGCTAGATATATCCCTCAAGCTTTCCCTCAGGCCCAATCTTACTATAAACTGGTGACTGACAACTAGTCTACCAGGTCAATCAATAGAATACTACTGAATGAGTTACAACTTAGTAAATTGGATCTCTGATTGTTCTTCCAAATCCAGGATATACTATCCTAAAAACTTGGGTTGGCTTATTCCTAGCTGATATATGTAACAAGGGTTGACTATGATAAGGTAACCAAGTGCTAGATATTTAATACAATACTTGCAATAATAGGCTATAGCTTGTTGGATGATTTGTGCTTGATCTGTAGGTCTGATGGCTGTGTAGGATTTATGGTGAGGGTGTTCCTTGATTATGTAAATCCTGAGATAGGAGGTTTCTTCTGATCATTTGTGGATGCTGTGTAATAAATTCTCAAAGATAATAGTAGAGAATCTACTAATATGTTTCTAGTGTTTGAACTAGATGTTGTATCTGAAAAGTAAAGTGTGGGGAAATTCCCTTTAGGGTCACTCAGTGTTCACTCAATTTGGTTATTTGTAAACCACTAGATATGTGCAATTGTACACTCAGGTATTAGATATTCCTAGACTAGATTTATCTAGGTTACAGTGCCTTTCTGCTATAGTGGCCACCTAATAACTGATTGATGACATAATCAGAGGGGTCTTGGA
>JBBPLB010000179.1:0-17602 GCA_038089595.1 Bothia castanella
GACCCCTAGAGGGGCATCTGGAATAATATTGGAGACTTTATCTAATATTACCAGGTCACTTGATCAATACAGTTATTGGTCATTTAGGCTATTAGTGATACTAGTACAAGAAGTATTAGATCACCCAGTGGTAATAGCATAAGTAGCTAGGATTCATAAGTCTCAGTGAGACAGAATCAAACTACTTAGGACTACTACAGGTACTATTAGGAGTATAGGACTTGTACCTACATTAGAGCAAGTACCTAGGACAATCCTTTGGGAGAAAACCCTACTAAGACAACAAAGGCTCTTGGTCCCCACTAGACCTCTACTAGTTCATTACTACACTTTTGCTAGACTACTTGCCTGAAAGGATAGATAGTCTGAGCTTTCTCTCACTTGATTTGCCAGCTCCTAGTGCATACTATCAGATTGCGTTGAGACAACCATTGAGCATTGAGACAACCTTCTAAACAAAGTGGCTAGAGACCTGTCTCATCACTTTCCATTTTCATTAGTCATTTTCACCACTTCTATAACAAACTCACCATCACTCTAGGCAACTTATCACTTGTTGACCAGAGTACCCAAGGTCGTGTTACACTACTACAACCTTACTAACCAGACACCTCTAGCCGGATTGATTCAGAATTCCAATCTGTTCACAATAGTGTGGATTGGCAAACACACCACAGCACTGGTACACTGAGTCTACCACCAACTTGTTAGCCCAAGGCTACCATTTTGTCAAGGCAAATACATACCTTCCCTTGCTTATAGTGTTCTATCCTATGGAGACAAGACATGTTGTCTGGGGAACTTTTCTCATTAGTTCTTAGTCGTCTTGTCTGAGAGCAGATAACATTCATGACTAGTATCAAGTGATGAGCTCTAGTAACATCCCAACAGATTGGAATGATGTTCTACAAAGTGGTTTATCCAATTCTGGCCAATCTCTGACTCATGGAAGTTCTCTCCAAAATGAGTATGTAGGATCTAGTTGACATGTAGTCTTAGCAAGTTGTGATTGAGTAGGAAGCCTTGTGCAGCATAGTCAAGACAAAACTTGACCATGTTATCTTCTTCTCCTTTAATAAGGTAGGAATTTGTCTCCATGTTGAACTGATGTGAACTCCTTCCACCCTGTAACCACTGTCACACTATATCTCTGCCCATCCTCACATACTGCTTTTTTTGTCTCTATTCCTCTTCTACTCTATTGTAGATTGCACATAAACTTGTCCTTTGATCTTCTGATTTCTTCTCATCTTCTTTGCATAGCTGGATAGTCTGGGAGATGACTTCTTCTCACAGCTCAGATTGGACCTTCTTCTTCTTTGTCTGAGACTAAGCACATCCAAGCATTTTTTTGAGTTATATTTTAGCTCTGTCATGAAAACTTGTCCCTTAGTGTAACCAAGATAGTCATTGAAGGTTTAGTACCATAATAAGATAACTGATAAGGGCAAGAAAGACATGCTTCACCAGCATCCCACTGGCAAGTCTGTGGTGGCTTGATGGTAATGTATACTTGTAAGTAATAGTATAATGAACAACATACATAAATTCTATGGTGATGGGCCAGCTGGTAGAGCACCTAGGAATAATACTATCAGAAAACTACTAATTTCACACTCTCTTTCAGATACTGTAAAACATCTTGCCATGATATAACATTGCACTCTATGACAGTGAATCATTGTTTCATATACTACTGAGACTCTTTCATATGAGTGTGGTGTAGTATTTCCATGTTGGTGTAAGTAGTGGTGTGTGGCACTGTCATTGTTCAGGAAAAGATGAATAGAATGCTAGAGGTATTCCTCACTCTTTCCTCCAGGCCCAATCTCACAATTGACTGATGGGTAGACAACTAACCTTCAGTAGTTCAATGGTGGAATAACAAATAATAGATTATACTTAGTGGATTGAATCCCTGGTTGTTCTTTCTAGTCATAGATTATTATCTTCTAGATTGGGGTTGGCTTCTTCCAAGCTTGAATAAAGGTAAGGGGTTGACTAATAATATGTACAAGTGTGTCAAAGGTCTTCTTAGTAGGTTGCACATGAGTACCACTTTGTATACTGATTACTTCCTTAACTGTAAGGGCTGTGGCTATACCTGAGTTATCTTAAACAGGTAATAGCATGATGTAATATCCTGGGTACACAACTTGTTGTATGTAATTGTTATGGTTGAGAAATAGATTCCTCAAATAAGTGTGTCAAAGTACTATTCAGTAGACTTTGTATACTGACATCTCTTTGTTTGTTTGTTTGTGCTTGACACTTGATGGCTGTGGCTGTACCTGATTTATCTTAAACAGGTAATAGTATGATGTAAGATCCTAGATACACAGCTTGATGTGTTTATTTGTTGTTGTTGAAAGATAAATTCCTCAAGCAAAACTTAGTATTTTAGATTTTGTGTGGGAATCTCCTTCTAAATGTGTGTGGGAAAGTATCTGTAAAATTTCCTTTAAGGGTCACTCTATGTGTCCTTGCAATGGTTAGTTGATACCTTGTTTATTGGGTCAACAAAGATCTGATTTGTGAAGGTGTACACTCAATCAATAGCTAGTGCTATTCTGCTTAGTGGCACTGTATCAGTTAATGATGATGTAATCAGGGGCTTTTTCTGCTTAGTAAGTCACCCTAATATTGTAATAGCTTTCTGCTTTAGTGCTGATTACTAATTGTTTGTCAATATACTTGAAGATTGTTTGAACAAGTATCCTAATAGTGTTACTATCTTAGTGGATCTTATCTTATTATCTTATCTCTAAATCTTCGCTCTTATCTTATCTGCAAAATCAGTCTCCTTATATACATTTACAGAGTGGCTATGCTGGCTCAATTAGTCTATTTCCAAACTCCCATTTGAGTGAGATCTGAATCTCTAGATCTAGATCTGGTTGTCATACTTCTCAAATGAAATGAGATGGTGCCTTAATTTTAGACATGGTTACCCAGATCTGGGAAAATCCCAGGGGAATCTCTGACAAGTCTATGAGAAGGTTATGGCAATGCTTTTCATTCATTTCATGAATATCAAATTCATTGATACAGCAATGGCACTGGAATGAATGGGGAATTGGAAATGAAGGAGATTAATCACTGCCTTGATCTCCATAGTTACAGGTGATGTGATATTTCAAATTCCTGATGCAATCATTTGAAATTGATTAAATAGTTATTACATTGAGTTCTATGAAATCTAGATCTGTTCCTGTTCCTTGTAGGCTGTGCAGTCCAGGCAAGACAATGATTATGTAACAAGTATCATGTGATGAGAATCACATGATCTGAAGCTCCTATCTTAGGCCAGTTTACATGATTAGCACTAATTAACTAGCTACAGTAGTACTAAGATTCTATCAAAATGACTGCTCAATTAAAAATCCATATCTCCAGAATGGCCTAGTCAAATATTATGAAACTTGGTAGAGTATTAGATCATAGTATAGACTATTGATTGGTAGTGTAGTGGTTATGTGGTGTTGTTTACTGTCTCAGCATGATATGATTTTCATGCAGGTCAGCAGGTTGCATCAATGGCATCATGACACACTGGCAGGAACTGATATGCCCATTCTCACTGACTCTGGACCCCATAGTATATTGTAGATTGTACCATACAATGGTAATATGATCAGTATTCAAATGTGTATCCTGTGCTCGAAGGATTGTTGATATAGTTAGCCTGTGTGAATTTGAAAAGCTTAGGCTTGCATTCAAGTTTCCAGGTCATAGCAGGATGACAATCAATGGACAAGTGTTGGGTGTAGCTATGAGCTGCTGGTGCTCTATGATACAGACAGATTTTTTATGGATAGAGAAAAAATTGTGCTGGGTAGATATAGGGCTTTGAATGACTTTGGGTGGCTATATGCTATTAGTGCTAACATTTGGTTTTTATTGTACTGATGGAGATACTAGAACAGACCATGCCTTTCATCAACAACCTGCCAGTCAAGTCAGGCAAATCATGCTTCCAACACACAGATGACTCTTATAAAACAATCTCTGAAAACCTAGAGATTCAGTGGTTTATCTGGAATCATCTTATAGTTGTTAACAGAATCTTACAGTATCTCCAAAACATTGGAGCAACCATGTCCACCAAGAAGTTTGTGCTTGCTGCTCTGAAGGCTACAATCATTAGACACAAGTACACCTTTGAAGGTCAGATCCCTCATGAAGCCAAAGTTCAAAAGATGTGTGACTGGCCAACATACAGAAATGTTAGCCAGGTCCATGGTTTCTTGGGCACATGCAGTGTCCTCCACAGTTTCATCTGAAATTATGCTCTTATCTCTTGTCTGCTTGTTAACCTTATTAGGAAAGGTGTACTCTTTGAATGGAAGGAACACCAGAGAGAAGCTATGTAGTGACTCAAGGATGAGATCATCAAGTCTCTGGTGCTCTGGTGCTTGGACTATGAGTCTGGGTATGAGGTCATCTTGGTGGTTGACACTTCTATCAATACAGTGGGGTTTATACTATTCTAGGAAGATGATGATGGCAAGTGCTGTTCAAACCACTTCAGTTCTTTATATCTATCAGACATAGAGCAACACTATTCTCAAGCAAAGCTCAAACTCTATGGACTGTTTTGTGCCTTCTAGGCAGTCCATATTTTTATTTTTGGTGTTACTAACCTTATTGTAGAAATGGACATAAAGTACATCAAGGGCATGATCAATAACCCAGATCTGCAGTCCAAGGTGACCATTAACTGATGGATTGCCAGTATCCTTCTTTTTAACTTTCACCTTGTTCATATCCTAGTAATCCAGCACACTGGGGCTAATGGTCTTTCTCATCATCCACTGTAGAGAACCAATGTTCCCTATGGTTATACCCATCCATTCTATGGTCTCCCAGCCATCCTTGATCACCATTCCATTGTCCAACCTCATTCTATCTATGAGTGAATGTGAACCACTTTTCTATTTATAGATCCAACTGTCTGACCATCCAGTCTACATCCAAGGTAAGTTCAGTCCATGTTGGAGCTTTCTTGGACTATTGTCAGAAGCTCCAGGAATGTTTGTATGTGATTATTTCATTTGTCATAGTATGTTTCATATTACTAGGGCCTTCATGGCCATGATCCCCAATGTCCTAGAGACCTCTTATACTCACTTGACCATACTTACTACCCCTTTTCATCACTAAGTCTCAGGTTTGCCCAGACTATAAAATCATATACATACCCTTTTTGGGGAATGGATCAATTGTATTGAGCATCTGGTCATCATCTAAGAGAATCACCTTTGTCTCTATTGCTGTACTTGCCATCTCTCGTCTCAAGTGCACTGTCCACTCATTGCTTGTCTCTTGTATTGATAACCACCTCTTTTCTACTTGTCAGACCATCATCTCCTGAGTCAGTTCACTCTTCTGACCACTGTCTTACATTAGGCCTCCCTTTAGGGTTGTACATTTCACACCCTTCACATCACTCTCTTCCTTGGCCCATAGTGGATTTGTTCCTCTGAGGCCCTTAGGATCACTTCAACTGGAGCCCACCACAAGGGAGGTTCCAAAGTTGACCAGAAGATCTCTTTAATCCAACCCCTAATGCCTAGAACTTGAAAATTTACTCACTCAGTTTTGGGATCTCCATCTCTCCAATGACTCTGTCCTACTCTTACCTGTTTCACCTACCCAAGCACATCATAACTGCTCAGATCTGACAGATCTATCAAGTTCTATTTTTGTCCCACCTTTTGATTATACATTCAACTCTTTTGACTTGACAGTTTCAAAGTCCCCTGACAGCAGTTGAGGTGAAACTACATCTGAGCTGACACCTCCCTTAGATCCACAAGACCAGGAACTTGGATTTGAAGGCTTCAGCTCACCTGTCTTTCTGGGTGTCTTTTTACACTCTACTCCTATGTGACCTTGTCAGTGGTTTACCAAACTTCCACCATCCTTATCATCTCTGACTCCACTTCCTTCTGAGACTTCTTCCCCTCCATCATCTTATCCTACAGTAGAATTGAATTGGGCAAGAGAACCATCCAGGTTTCCATCTCTGTCACTTACTGACCTCTTCAATCTATCTTCTGCTTCATGGTTCATTGAATCACAACCTAGTGTTCCTCATTCTGACCCCATTTGTTCATCCACATCATCTCTTGAACATCCACCAATTCCTACAGGCAGTTATACTCCTCTCAATCAGTTGTCTTCCCCATCTAGTCAACCATCATCCTCATCTTCCTCTTTGTCCTCTTCATCCTCTCCATCCACACCTTCCATACCATTATATACTCCACCAGTCACTGTTCCACCACGAATTCCTCCTATGACCACTCCTGTTGTACATATGCCCCTCCAAGGGACTTAAAATGCTCCCAAATTTGACAGGAAGAATCCTGCTCTACTTTCATGCTTCCTTGAAGATATCAAACTCCTTGGGGATGTAGCTGGACTAGATGAAGCTGAAATGATTAGAGCTGCCATCTGATATGTGGATCTCAAAGAAGTGGAAGTACAGAAGATCCTAGAAGAAGCTACCACAATCTCTGTCGACTGGAATGCATTCAAGGCAGTAGTTAAGAGGTTGTACCCAGGATGTGAAGGCATTAACCACTACTGTTGAGCAGATCTATAGTATCTCATTGAGGAATCCTGTGTGAAGCCTATGTGAAGCTAGGATGACTTGAGAGAGTATCAATGGCAGTTCACTCACATTTCCATTCTTCTCATTGCTAACTGAAACCTTTCTGATGTCAAACATGACTCACTATTTCTTAGCAGATTTCCACAAGATGTTGGCAATTGGATCAGGCATTGGTCGTCAATTACCAAGCCTGACCTGCATCCAGACAATCCTCACCTGATTGCAGATGTTGTCATCACTGTGAAATTCCTTCTAACTACTTCTGTGCTTTATGCTTCCATTCCCATTGTCTATCATTCCCCTTATACTTCTGTGTCCATGTCTGCAGGACTTCCACAGCCATGTCCATCAGGTTGTAACTGCCATGTTCACTAGCCAATACCAGCGACTCATGCAGGACCTTCATTTGAAGGGTCCTCTGCTCAGCAGCTCCCTGTTGTTAAGCAGGAGGCATTGATTTCTTGTCAAACCAGCACTTGAAACTGCACATGGTGTGACCTTTCAGGTCATTTCATGAATAATTGTGCTGACTTAGCTAAAGCCTTATGCCTTGATATGGTGTTGAAGGGGACCAATGATTGTATTTATATGAACGATGGTTCCTGGATCCACTGCATTTCTGGTTGTAAAGGTCTGAAAGGTTGTATAGAATACCATCATCAAATTACTTCCATAATTCCTTCGTTCACTTCTGTTCCTTCCACTTCAGCAGTTTCTTCTGCTTCTGCTTCAGTGGTTTCTCAACCAAGGACCACTGTTGCCTCTGTTACTGCAGGCATTCTTTCTTTGACTAGCAAAGATGAGATGGGAGCAGTTTTGGACATTGATCCTTTTGTATTTTCTTCAGTTTCTACAGACAATTCTTCATCCACTTACCTTACTCACCCCAATTTTCAGCCATACATAGCACAAGCCTAGGCAGTCTTCCAAGCTAACAAGGATAGAGAGAACTGCCCTCACAAGGTCCACTTCAACAGTGTGAAGGTACCCAATTGTAGGGCCCCACAAGTAGACTCTCAATTTGTATCTATGGCAGAAGAGATCGTCACCTCTGGCATGCAGGCAGTATCAAAGCTAGCTTCCTCTGTCACCCCTAGATCTGCTACTTCTTCTCTTAGACCATCATCTGCTACTTCTGACAGAATTACCCAAGTGGCCACCTCAGTTCAATAATTACCATCTGTGATTCCAAGTAAACCACCCTTTCGATCTACTGCTAACCCTTCCTCTTCCTCTATTCCAACTGGTCAATACAGATATTCCTTCCCTTTAGAGGACAATTCTGCTTTAAAGCGGGTCCTTGACAAGGTGTTGGACACCTCCATTCTTGTTTTAGTTAGAGATTTATTTATGGTTGCTTCTGACTTCCACAAACAGTTCTGCAATTTAACCACTACCAAAAGAGTATCATCACCCACTGTGAATATTGCACACACTGCACAGGTATATGGACTAGCTGGTCGTGATCTGGAGAAGGTGAAATGTGAATTTGATGCCAGTGTCCTTTATGATGAGGATGGTATCATTGTTGCACATCATAGTCTTTCTCTTTGTTGCCTCAATGTGTGTGTTGGACATTCTGACTGTGTCCTCAATTGCATTCTTGATTCTAGATCCAAAATTATCACTATGCTCAAGCAGATCTAGGAAAAGCTGAACCTTCTGATGTGCTTGGATCATATCATACATATGTCCTTTGTGAATACTACTACTAATGTGACTTTAGGTGTTCTTGAAAATCTCTCTCTAGACTTTGATAATGGGGAAGTGCCCCTCCAAGTCCAGATAATTGCAAATGCCAACTTCGAAATCCTTCTCTGACATCCATTCCATTGCCTCCTCAGTGCTACCACAGAGGACTTTCTAGATGGCAGACAAACCATTACTCTTTGTGATCCAAATTTGGACAAAATGTATACTCTTCCCACCTGTCTTTGGAAGGAGGGGTATAGTATTTGTTGTCATAGTTTATCCTCTTCTAATCATGCTTCTGTCATGGAAATGGGTTTTTAGGTCTCAATGATTTGCTGAAAGGTTGGAGAGATTCTCTCAGATATGTGTCTTATGCTTTCTCCTATCCCTCTCTCTACTCTGCTTTGTCTTCATTTTATTTCAGTTCATTCTCTCCTTTGACCACACCTTTTTCCATAGGTGTCAGTCTTGCCTCATCTGACTATGATTTTCTTTCTACAACTCTTTCGTCTCTTAACTGCCCTCATCTCTCTGCCTTGGACTCATCTTATGCTTTTGATCTACTCTATCATTCTTTTGCTTATAAACCAGTGGCTTAGAAGGTTTGGCTGGTCATGACTCTTCTTGATAAAGAGTACCGCATGATCTACCAATTACCTGATGAACCACTTGGTAGTCTCACTCCTCTCCCAACTCATTCTCCTGATTTTGCTCCTGGGATCTACTTTACCCAGGAGTGTGCTGATGCTTTAGACCTTGATCCAGCCAAATGGCTATGGTTCAAGGAGCTGAAACTCATTTGATGGTTGGTCTGCAACTATAAGATGGTCTTCACTTGGGTCTCTACTGAGTGAGGTTACCTTGATGAGTGGTTCTTTCCACTTGTTAAAATTCCAACAGTGCCCCATATACCTTGGGTGCTCTAAAATATTCCAGTACCCCTATCTGCTTGAGGTCAAACTATTCAAATCATTAAAGACTGCATTGCTTCAGGGGTTTATGAACCATCCATAGTAGCTCACCACTCTTGGTGGTTCTGTGTCCTCAAGCAAGACAGAAAAACTCTCTGACTCATCCACAATCTTCAACTCTTTAATGTGGTTACAATCCATGATTTATCTACTCCTCATTTTATTGAACATTTTGCTGAATCTTTTGTTGGATATGCTGTTTATGGCATGATGGACCTTTTTACAGGATATGACTAGTGTCCACTTCATTTGGACTCCAGGGACATGATAACATTTAATAGTCCTCTGGATCCTCATCATCTCACTACTCTTTTGATAGATCATACTAATGTGGTTCAAATTTATCAAGCCAATATAGTGTTTATCTTACAGGATGAGATACCAGAGTATACCATGCCATTCATCAATGACCTTCTGGTCAAGTCTGACAAATCAAACTTCTAGTGTACAGATGGTTCTTACAAGACAATCCCTGAGAACCCAGAGATTCAGTGGTTCATCTGGAATCATCTTATTATTGTTAACTGAATCTTACAGTGACTCCAAAACATTGGAGCAACTATGTCTGTCAAGAAGTTTGTGCTTGCTGCTCTGAATGCTACAATCATTAGACATAAGTGCATCTTTGAAGGTCAGATCTCTCATGAAGCCAAGGTTCAAAAGATCTATGACTGGCCAGCATACAAAAATATTAGCCAGGTCCATGGTTTCTTGGGCACATGTAGTGTCCTCTGCATTTTCATCTGAAATTATGCTCTTATCTCTCATCTGCTTGTTAACCTTACTAGGAAAGGTGTACCCTTCAAATGGGAGGAACCCCAGAGAGAAGCCATGTAGTAACTCAAAGACAAAATCATCAAGTCTCCAGTGCTCTGCCATTTGGACTATGAGTCTAGGTGCAAGAACATCCTGGCAGTTGACACCTCTATCATTGTGGTGGGGTTTATACTGTTCCAGGAAGGTGATAATGGCAAGTGCTATCCAAACTACTTTGGTTCTTTATGTCTGTCAGACATAGAGCAACACTATTCTCAAGCAAAGCTCAAACTCTATGGATTGTTTCATGTCTTATAGACAGTCTGTATTTTTATCTTTGGTATTACTAACCTTACTGTAGAAATGGACATAAAGTACATCAAGGGCATGATCAATAATCTGGATCTATAGCCCAATGTAACCATTAACTGATGGATTACTGGTATTCTTCTTTTTAACTTTCATCTTGTTCATGTCTCTACAACCCAACACACTAGAGCTGATGGTCTTTTTCATCATCTGCCTTCTGATGAAGACCTTTCTGAGGAAGATGACTTTGAGGACTGGCTTGACAATGCTTATTCCTTTGTAATCATGCTTCTCAATGAGTGTCCAACTTCAGTGCTTGGTCCTTTTTTTCCTTTGTGTTCTGCATCTCATGCACTCTATCATTATGATCCACTTCATCTTCATGGTTCTGACAACCTTTGGTCCACTACTATGTTATTAGTTACTCCTTCACCTACTTTCTATGTGTTCTTATTTATATCTGTCTTCTGGTCCTTTGAGGTCTGCATATCTGACATACCCACTATCCCTTGGTCAGGGAAAGCTGCTGCCAGGGAGGCACAGTTGGACTTCATTCATCATTTCCTTCACACTCAGATTCATCCAGAGAGCATTTCTGATTCCAACCTTAATTCCTTTCTCAATGCTGTTTCTCACTTTTTCATTCTTAGCAACTCTTTCTAGCATCAACAGACTAGCAGACATTATCAGCTTGTCAAAGAAGGCTCATAATAACCTTGGGCACAAATGGGCACAAAGATGTCTACTTGGTCTGCACTCATCCACTCCTTCGGTTCTGGTGGCCAATGCTGTCTGAAGACATGAAATGGTTTATTTGGACCTGCTATGAATGTCAGATCTGTCAAACTCAAAAGCTCTATATCCCTTCCACCATCCCTTTCTTCAGCAATCTCTTCTTTAAAGCTTACCTTGATACTATGGTTTTGCTCTGCTCAGGTGGTTATCATTTCATTGTTCAGACTTGCTGCACTCTCACTTTCTATCCTGAATGGTGTATACTCTGCTCCAAAAATGTGGGTGTGCTTGCTTCTTTTATCTTTGAGGACCTCCTTTGTTGATGAGAGGCCTTATCTGAAATTGTTACTGACAATGGTCCTGTATTTGTCCAAGCTCTTGATATTCTAGCCAACAAGTACCACATCCATCATATTTGCATCTCCCTCTACAATTCCTAAGTCAATGGGATTGTGGAATACCACCACTACAATGTCCAGGAGGCCATCATTAAAAGTTTCCCTGGGAACAATGAGCCTCACTGACACAGTTCAGCACATTCAGTTTTCTGGGCAGAAAGAGTAACTATTCAAAAGTCTACAGGATTCTCTTCCTATTTTATGGTTCATGGTGTTGAACCACTTCTTCCATTTGACATATCTGAAACAACATTTCTTATTCCATTTCTGGAAGCTGACCTTTTATAGACGTCCAACCTAATTATACTATGAGCTAGACAGCTTCAGAAGTGTCATGAAGACATCTAACAGATCTGAAAGTATGTCCTTCAGGCTTGCTTTGAGTCTCTCAAACATTTCAAGACTGCTTTCAAGAATCAGATCAGCAACCAGGATTTCAAGCCTGGGAGTCTTGTTCTCTTATGAAACACCAGGGTTGAAAAGCAGTTGAACCAAAAGATGAAACCGAGGTACTTGGGTCCAATAGTAGTTCTTTGCTGGACAACCAATGGTTCGTATATTTTGGCTGAGTTAGATGGCTTGGTCTCTAGACTGTACTATGCTGTCTTCTGTCTCCTACCATACTATCCAAGGTTCTGTACATCAATTCCGGTGTTAGACCTCATGGGAATGGAGGATGAAGACTTGGACAAGCTGGTAGGAAAAGATGATGATGTGTTGGACCATCAGGATGACAATTTGGATAATGAATCTAAACTGCCTGGTGGCAAGTAGGGTCATCAGACTATACAATATACTTTCTATCCTAGGTTTTATCTAGTGATCTCTGTTTCACCCTGGGTTTTGTCTGGTGATCTCTCTCCTCTGAAAACAAAAAACTAAAACAACAAAAAGATGAATAGTCAATCTCCCTATGTACTTCCCACTCCAAGGAAAATAGTCTCAATTACACAAAAAGAAGTCTTTGTCTCTCTCTTTCTCTCAGTGTCTCATTGTCTCTACTATGGATACTTGATAAGCCTTTAAATATACAAGGGACACTGCACACCTTAGTATGGACAAATATTTTGATCTGTTTTATGTTGGACACTCTTCTCTTGAACCACTCTCTTTTGGACCTATATTTGTTGAACCAATCTCTAGTAGACCTAATGTTATGGGATATACAAAGGTATAGATACAAAAGGTGCTCAATAAAGACAAGTCAAGTTGATCACTCACACTCTGGTGTCTTTCCCTTCAGGCTTTTGATAATAGCTTACCTTTCTTTTTCTTTCTTCTGTAGGATGGAACTGCTGCTTTGGATACTTGGACTTGGTTTTGGATTGGACATCACATGGACCTGACAAGATGTTTGGGATTACAATTTGCTCTACTCTTCCCTGCCTTTGTCCTATAATATCAGTACCACTACAGTTATCACCATGGCCACCAAGCTGACTGCTTCTTTGGGCACCTCTTCTTCTGACAGTCCTTCTTCCAGTGTGGGCACTGCTTTCTCCTTGGATAGGGCATCTCCTTCTGCAAGTGGCACTCCTTCTTCCTTAGCTAGGAGGCATTCTTGTAAGGTGGTCATACTATGCATGGCCAACATGGTGGTGTCACCTTCTTCCAGAGCATTGGCCATGGTCTGATTGATGACAGCATTGATGCTGAGCTCCACTGCCTTGTTGAGTTGTGTGATCAATTCTTCCTGTAACAGAATTAGTAGGCAGTCAGCTGTGATGGCACATCATGCACTGTGTCCTTCTCCCAGCCCCTCATCCATACTTCCTTATCCTCCTCCTCCACCATACCATCTGGGATGCAAGCAACAGCATCACATATGTGTTCTACTTGAGCTTTGATGATTTTGAGCAGGAGGTCCCTGTAGGAGGGGACAGTGGTGGTGCAGGACATGAATTGTACAAATCTTGATGATATGTTGTTGGGGATGGAAATGTTGTAAGTGGGGGAGCATTGTAGTGGATGGAGAAAAGTGTAAGAGCAAGACATGCTTAGACACAATGTGACTTGAAGTTTGCCAAGTCATGACTTTCCCATGCCACCACTTACTCACATTGTCTAACTAGGGACAGTCAGTAGCAAAGTCCCTGGGAGATGTAGAGAACCAATGTTCCCTACAGTTATACCCATCTATTCTATGGTCTCCCAGCCATCCTTGATCACCATTCCATCATCCAACCTTACTCTATCCACAAGCAACTGTGAACTGCTTTTCTGTTTATAGATCTAACCGTCCAACCATCCAGTCCACATCCAAGATAAGTTCAGTTCATGTTGGAGCTTTCTTGAACTATTGTTGAAAGCTTCAGGAATATTCATATGTGATTATTTCATTTGTCATAGTATGTTTCATGTTACTAGGGCCATCATGGCCATGATCACCAATGTCCTAGGGACCTCTTATACTCACTTTACCATACTTACTACCCCTTTTCATCACTAAGTCTCAGGTTTGCCTGGACTATAATATCATATACATACTCTTTTTGGGGAATAGATCAATTGTATTGAGCATTTGGTCATCATCTAAGAGAATCACCTTTGTCTCTATTGCTGTACTCACCATCTCTTGTCTCAAGTGCACCGTCTGCTCATTGCTTGTCTCTCATATTGATAACCACCTCTTTTCTACTTGTCAGACCATCGTCTCCTAGGTCAGTTCACTCTTCTGACCATTATCTTACATCAGACCTCCCTTTAGGGTTGTACATTTCACACTCTTCACATCACTCTCTTCCTTGGCCCACAGTGGATTTGTTCCTCTAAGGCCCTTAGGATCACTTCACTGCCTTTCAATGAAGATCCTCCTGAGGAAGATGACTTTGAGGACTAGCTTGATAATACTTAGTCCTTTGCAATTGTACTTCTCAATGAGCATCTGACTTCAGTGCTCATTCCTCTTCTTCTTTCATGTTCTGCACCTCATGTGGTTGATCATTATGGTCTGTTTCATCCTCATGGTTCCAACAACCCTTGTTCTACTACCAAGTTTCTAACCACTCCTTCATCTACTATCTATGTGTCCTTATTTGCATCTACCTTCTCATCCTTTGAGGTCCACCCAACTGAAATGTCTACTATTTCTTGATTAGGGAAGGCTGCTGTAAGGGAGGTGTGGTTATATCTAATTTGTCATTTGCTTCACACTTGGACTTGTCCTGAGAGCATTTCTGATTCAGACCTTAATTCCTTTCTGAATGCTGTCTTTTGCTTTTTCATCCTTAACAACTCTCTCTGGTGTTGACAGACTAGTGGATGTCATCAACTTGTTGTAGCCAAGGATAGGCAGTTCAGACTCATAAAGGAGGCTTATAATGACCTCAGGCACAAGGGTGTCTGCTTGGTCTGCACTCATCTACTTCTTCAGTTCTAGTGGCCAATGCTGTCTGAAGACATGAAATGGTTCATTTGGACCTGCCACAAATCCCAGATCCATCAAACTCAAAAGCTTCATATCTCTCCTACTGTCTCCATCATTGATGGTCCCTTCTTTAAAGCTCACCTTGATACTATGGTTTTGCTCCACTCAGGTGGTTATCATGTCATCATTCAGGCTTGTTGTACTCTGACTTCTTATCCTGAATGACATATGTTCTGCTTCAAAGATGCAGGCATGCATGCTTCTTTTATCTTTAAAGACCTCCTCTGTCATTGGAGGGCCATGTCTGAAATTGTTACTGACAATGGACCTGCATTTGTCCAAGCTCTTGATATTCTAGCTGACAAGTACCACATCCACTATATTTTCATCTCTCCCTACAATTCTCAAGCCAACAGGAGTATGGAGTGCTGTTACTATAATGTCTGAGAGGCCATCATTAAAAGTTCCTCTGGGGATGATGAGCCTTGCTGGCACAGCTCAGCACATTCAGTTTTCTGGGCAGAAAGAGTAACTATTCAAAAGTCTATGGGATTCTCTTTCTATTTTATAGTTCATGGCATAGAACTGCTTCTTCCATTCAACATATCTGAAGCAACATTTCTTGTTCCACTTCCAAAAGCTGACCTTTTATAGACATCCAACCTGATTGTGCTACAAACTAGACAGCTTCAGAAGTACCAAGAAGACATTGAACAGATCCAAAAGCATATCCTTCAGGCTTGCTTCAAGTCTCTCAAATATTTCAAGGCTGCTTTCAAGAATCAGATCAGTGACCAGGATTTCAAGCCTAGGAACCTCATTCTCATATGAAACATCAGAGTCAAAAAGGAGTTGAATCAAAAGACAAAAACTTAGATATTTGAGTCCAATGGTAGTCCTTTGCTGGACAACCAGTAGTTCATATATCTTGGCCAAGTTAGATGGCTTGGTCTCTAGACTACACTATGCTGCCTTCCATCTCCTACCATACTACCCAATGTTCTGTGCATCAATTCAAGTGTTGGACCTCATAGGAATAGGAGATGATGACTTGGACAAGCTGGTAGGAAAAAAAGATGATGATGCATCAGACCATCAGGATAATGATTTGGATGATGAACCTAAACTACCTGATGGTGAGTAGAGTCATTGAATTACACAATATACTTTCTATCCTAGGTTTCATCTGGTGGTCTCTATTTCACCCTGGGTTTTGTCCAGTGATCTCTCCTCCAAAAATGAAAAAGCTAAAACAACAAAAAGATGAACAGACGATCTCCCTATATACTTCTACTCCAAAGAAAACAATCAGAAAAACACAAAAAGAAGTCTCTCTCTCCCTTTCTCTCAGTGTCTTGTTGTTTCTACTATGAATAATTGATAAACCTCTGAATGTGCAAGAGACACTGCACACCTTGATATGGACACATATTTGATCTACTTCATGTTGGATGCTCTTCTCTTGAACTGCTCTCTTCAGACCTATACTTGTTGAACCACTCTCCAACAGACCTAATGTTAAGGAATATGTGAAGGTATAGATGTGAAAGACACTCAATGAAGACAAATTGAGTTGGTCACTCACACTCTGGTGTCTTTCTCTTCAGACTTTTGATAATGGCTTCTCTTACTTTTTCTTTCTTCTGTAGGACCGAACTGCTGCTTTAGATGCTTGGACTTGATTTCAGATCAGACATCATGTGGATCAGAGAAGACTTTTGAAATACATTTATTCTACATCACAACTGGTCCATTTCTATCTACTCATGCTGCTGGGTTTTCTTCTTTCCCAGCAGCTGTCTGTTATGATCTTTTTCTTTCCCTTCATCTAACCCCTCTTTTCTTCACTATTACAAACAGACTGAACTATTCCCATGGGCACACACTTACAATAGCGTGCATTATTTCAAACTTTAATTAGCTCCTCGGACACCTCGCTACCTATTTAATATCTTTCTATAGTCTTACCATATTTTCCCATCAGTAGCATTCCTTATCTTTCACCTTATACTTTTCTCTGACCATTGCTATCTTCTATTTGGACCTTATCTCCTTGTATCATCCCTCTTCTTTGATGATACTTGTAGTTCCCATTCCCACATAGCCATCTCCAAGGACTATAAGTAGGCTGACTCTTCCCATGTAAACTCCAAGCTAGTTCTATGCAATACCAGCTAGATTCTAGTCTCACCTTGATCCTTAAGTGGGAACCCTGCCCCACTAAGTCTCTCTCCTTCGTCACTGTCTCAGATGACTGGAAATAGTGCCCCAGTGTTGTGACTTCTTAGGAGCAGTCAACCAAACGTACTCAGTCGGTCGACCTACTGTTGAGTGGTCACTATTGTTATGCTTAAAGTGTAGACTCTAGCTATAGTGACCACTCAACAGTAGGTCGACCAACTGAGTATGTTGGTTGGTCTGCTCCTAAGAAGTCATGACGCTGGGGCACTATTCCCAGTCGTTTGAGACAGTGATGAAGGAGAGAAAGAGACTTAGTGGGGCAGGGTTCCCACTTAAGGATCGAGGTGAGACTAGAATCTAGCTGGTATTGCATAGAACTAGCTTGGAGTTTACATGGGAAGAGTTGGCCTACTTATAGTCCATGGATGTGGCTATGTGGGAACTACGAGTATCATCAAAGAAGAGGGATGATACAAGGAGATAAGGTCCGAATGGAAGATAGCAACAGTGAGAGAAAAGTATAAGGTGAAAGATAAGGAATGCTACCGATGGGAAAATATGATAAGGTTATGGA
>JBBPLB010000180.1:0-17586 GCA_038089595.1 Bothia castanella
GTAACACTACTAGGATACTTAAGCTTCATCTTATACAAACAATCTTCAAGTACATTGACAAACAATTAGTAATCAGCACTAAAGCAGAAAGCTATTACTATATTAGGGTGACTTACTAAGCAGAAAAGCCCCTGATTACATCATCATCAACTGATATAGTGTCACTACACTAGCTATTGGTTGAGTGTACACCTTCACAAATCAGATCTTCGTTGACCCAATAAACAAGGTATCAACTAACCATCACAAGGACAAATAGAGTGACATATAAGGGAAGGGTGACAGATACTTTCCCACACACATTTAGAAGGAGATTCCCATGCACAGCCTGAAATACTAGGTTTTTGGCTAAAGAAGCTATTGCTCAACAACAATAGATACACACACAAAGCTGTGTATCTAGAATCTTACATCATCCAAGTACCTCTTTAAGACAACACAGGTACAGCCACACTCCTCAAGAGTGTCAAACAGTAACAAACAAAGATACTTCAGTAGACACAGTTACTTGAGGAACCTATTCCTCAACAACAATAGTTACACACACCAAGCTGTGTACCCAGGATATTACATCATACTATTACCTGTTTAAGATAAATCAGGTATAGCCACAGCCATCAAGTGTCAAGCACAAACAAACAAACAAAGAGGCAATAGTGTACAAAGTCTATTAAATAGTACTTTGACACATTTATTTGAGGATTTTATTTCTCAACCATAACAGTTACACACATTAAGCTGTGTACCCAGGATATTATAACATACCATTACCTTTTTAAGATAAATCAGGTATAGCCACAGCCCCTATGGATACAGAAGTAATCAGTATACAAAGTAATACTCATATACAATCTACTAAGAAGACCTTTGACACACTTGTACACATTAACAGTCAATCCCTTTACCCTAATCAAGCTAGGAAGAAGCCAACCCCAGTCTAGAAGATAATAATATGTGACTAGGAAGAACGACTAGGGATCCAATTCACTAAGTATAATCTATTGTTTGTTATTCCACCATTGAACCACTGAAGGTTAGTTGTCTACCCATCAGTCAATAGTGAGATTGGGCCTGGAGGAAGGATTGAGGAATACCCCTAGCATTCTATTCATCTTTTCCTGAAACAATGACATTGCCTTTGCTCTTGTTGTCTTTGATGTTGGTCTGGTGGCTTCCTTCTCTTTTCCCTTCCTTGACCTCTTTGGCAGTTCTGCTTCTGATGACTCTGTGAGGTTGATGGTGACATTGGACATTGGCACATGTCATTTGGAGGGGCCTGCCTTGGGCTCGGTCATTTTGGTAGCTGCATGGAAGTTAGTGATGGGTCTGTATTAATCACAGATCACTTACTGCCAGGCCTGTGGCCACAACCATGCAATGCCAAGCACTTCCTACTTGTCCTCTTGCACCCCTGGCAGACACTCACCTTGGGGTCTAGGTGGGGCAAGCACACCTCCCCTCTCTTGGTGCACCCAGTACAAGGGGGATTAAGGGGGCAGATGGGCCCTGCTATCCTTGCCTTTTTTCATGTGGCATCACTTGCATCTTGATTATGTTTGCCTGTGTTGATAACTCTCCCCCTCTGTAGAAGTTATTAGTGGCTTGTCTTACAGTGATGGATGGGCTTTGATGGCATACCTTTTCTATCCCCTTCATAATGGAGACTTCAACAATGGACACCTCCTTTGGAAACACTCTCCACCCCATACTTGCCATCATCCTCTGGATGTAGGGCAGAATCTACACCTGCTATCTTGTGTTCAGGACTTCCACTGCCTCTAGTGCTCCTTTGTTTGGGCTGTCTTCCCCACCTTTGTCCTGTGACAACCCCACTGTTGTTGCTTCCACAACTGCTGGGCTGACCACCTCTATGGGCACCTCTTCATCAGCTGGACCTCCTCTCTCATGTATGGGCAGCACTTCTGCCTCAGATGGACTGTCTCTCTGCTCAGACTGTGCTTTTTCATGGCAGTTGAGAGTGTCTTGCATGGCAGCAGTCATTCCACACATAGTCCATATGACAGCATCATCTTCTTCCAGTACATCTGCAGTCACCTCATCGACACTGAGCTGTGCTGCCTCATTGGGCAGTACAATCAATACTTCCTGTGAGTGGTCAGTAGGTCATTAGTTGCAAGAGTGCATCACATACTATGTCCCTATCCCAGCTCCTCACCCAAATCTCTTTGTTCTCTGGCTCCACAATGCCTTCAGGGATGCACACAACTGAGTTATGCACACGTTCTGATTGGTCCTTGATGATGGCTGGCAAGAGATCTCTGTAGGAGAGGATGGTGTGGCATGAGACATGAATCTTGCAAAGCGTGATGACATGTTGGTTGGAATGGTGATGATGTAGGTGAGGGGAGTATTGTGATGGTTGAAGAAAAGTGTAAAGGCAAGATGTACTTAGATACAATGTAACTTGAAGTTTGCCAAGCTGCGACTTCCCTATGCTACCTCTTGCTTGCATTTTCTGACTAGGGACAGTCAGTAGCAAAGTCTCTGGAAGATGTAGAGAACCAATGTTCTCTACAGTTGTACCCATCCATTCTATGGTCTCCCAGCCATCCTTGATCACCATTCCATCATCTGACCTCACTCTATCCTTGACTGACCTGAACTGCTTCAGTTCTCTGGTGAACCACTTTTCTGTTTATAGGTCCGACTGTCCAACCATCCAGTCTGCATCCAAGGTAAGTTTGGTTCATGTCAGAGCTTTCTTGGACTATTGTTGGAAGTTTCAGGAATGTTCATATGTGATTATTTCATTTGTCATAGTATATTTTATGTTACTAGGGCCTTTGTGACCATGATCTCTGACGTCCTAGAGATATCTTATATTCACTTATACCATACTTACTACCCTTTTTCATCACTAAAGTCTAGGGTTTGCCCAGACTATAAAATCATATATATACCTCTTTTTGGGAATCTATCTTTTGCATCAAGCATCTGATCATCATTTAAGTGAATTGCCTTCGTCTCTATTGCTGTACTCACTATCTCTTGTCTCAAGTGCACTGTTTGCTCATCACTCATCTCTCATATCAATAACCACTTCTTTTCTACTTGTTGAACCATTATCTCCTAGGTTAGTTCACTCTTCTGACCACTGTCTTGCATTGGACCTCCCTTTAGGGTCACACATTTTGCACCCTTTACATCATTCTCTCTCTCAGACCACAGTGGATTTGTTGGTCTGAGGCTCAAAGGATCTTTTCAATAGTCTAGCCTTTCTATTCTTATTCATGGACTAGATCTGTTCCAGACAGCTCTGTATGATGTAATCATCTAGAACGTTCCATATGATGTAACATTCCAGACTCATAATATCATAGATAGCTATTATTATCTTCTGTTCCATTCCATTCCATTCCTATCTTTCTTCCAATTACCTCCTAGATATGATTTGATCTTATCCACAGTTCTAGTTTGATCCTATATCATTATCCTCCAATAGCAATAGTCACTCTTATCTCTTGATAGAGTTCAAGCTCCTATTGAACCTTATTCTCTATAGTATATAAGAGAGACCTCTTTCAATATTCTCTCTCTAAGCAGTTGTTTCATATTCTTGATATTTGAGGACTATCAATCTATCTGCCTCTCTGTTATCTGTTGAGCCTCCACTCCAGTAACTACTCATTATCTCTCTAAGCTCCAGTCTTATCATCTTTCCACTCCAACCTCTCAAGTGAGTATCTCCCACTTGAAACTCATTTATCTGTGTCTATCAGAAGATTGCTACTCTTGTCTTTTCTACACTCTACCATCCCAATAGTGTGCCCCACTTTGGGAAGTGTGCCACAAAAATTTGATCAAAATTGGAGGAATACCATTGATTCCTGGATGGTGGAATGGATGAGGAAAGTCTGTTCAGAAACAGATGATAGCTGAGCTCAGGCACATCTACAGACCTTCATCCATAAAACCAGGAGGGGTGAAGCTGTTGTGCTGAAGTGTAGATCCTAGCCTATAGTGACCACTCAACAGTAGGTCGACCAACTGAGTACATTAGATAGATCACTCCTATGAGTCACAATGCTGGAGCACTATTCCCAGTTGTTAGAGATAGTGACAGAGGAGGAAGACTTAGTGGGGCAGGGTTCTCACTTAAGGATCAAAGGGAGAGACTAGAATCTAGCTGGTATTGCATAGAACTAGCTTAGTCTGTTTGTAGTAATGAAGAAAAGAGAGGCTAGAAGAAAGAAAGAAAAAGATTGTAACATTACCCTGATAGTAGCTTCAAGTGAACCTCACTTGACTTACAAGTCTCTGTACCCTCCATAAGGGGACCTGGTCATGTTTCTCTCAACTTCATTGTTGACAAAGAACTTGTCTTCTAGAAGTCTATCATCTTAGGAGGGACAATTATAAGTAAAGTGGGCAGGAGTGCATGAACAAGTGCAAGGAGTATGGATGCAGTCATGTTGCCAATGACCTAGAGTGGCAGTAGAACAGTGAGGGCAGATGTATTGAGGGCAGTCTCACTTCCAATAGTCGGTACTTCCACACTTGAAGCAACAAGAGGTCCAATGAGATGTGGATAGTGGTTGCTCAGGTTTATGGATAGTGACTCTGATGACATGTTGGAAGGTGGTTCTTTCTGGGATCTGGGTCAAGTAGACCTCTTGTTCATCTGGGAGAGTGGACATGTTGGATGGGGTTGGAGCTGAGGTGGATAGGGGAGGAGTGGTGGCCTCTATAGGTATGTCATCTGCTTTCTGTCAATTCTTCCCCATCACTGATGAGGATAGACCATAGGGTCCTGCTATAATGGTTTTCCAGTGAGAAGATCACTTCGGGGTTTGGGAAGAGGGTGCCAATGTCATATTGGTAGACAAGTTTGAAGTAGTAGATGGAGAAGAGGTTGAAGAGTGTCTGGGGGGAATAGGAAGGGCTTGAGGAACTGCTGGAGGAGAGGGTTCCCTGAGAGGAGGTTCGACATGGTGGGGGGTATCATGAAAATAATAACTTTGATTGTCCATAGAGGGAGAGAGTAAGATAGGATAAAGTACATGTCCAATGGTAGAGAATGGTTGAAGGTTGACTATGTCTAGTATTCTCAGATGCTCAAGGAGATCAAGGATGGAGGTACAATGGTGTACTAGGGCATGGCCTATGGTTACCAACTGAGAGTCTCTGATAGGAGAGGGTTTGATTCTGGAGTGGAGAATGTGAATGGAGGCATAGGAGTAGTAAGCTCATGTTGTGAGGATAAGGGGGGTATTTCTGGTGAACTCATTGATACATTCCATTCCTAAAAAGATAACTGGGTCATCTAGCAGGGAGATGATGAGTATGTGTCTGGCATACTGAAGGAGTTGAGTAGTGGTGACCAGGATAAATGGAGCATTGTTGATGAAGAGATTGGAGGTGGGCTCAGTAGGGGACTGTATAGTTTGGGGAGGATTTTTTACAACAAGAGTGAGGGTTTTTTTGGTGGGGGTGAGAGAGGCAAAAACTTCTGAGAACTTCTCTTTATATTTGGTGAGTATTTCAGAGGCATCTTCAGCAATGTTTGCTTCTGGTTCCCATGTTGAATCTGTCCTAGAGTAACCTTCCCACCAGACAAGGAATTTCCGTTTAGTTTCAGGGCCTTTGTGTATGAGAAGGGAATGGATTTCATATTGTTCCTGTCCCTTGATAGTGATTGGGGGCAGTAGAGAGTGGTTAGAGCCATGTTCGGCTGTTTTAGTGTAGGTAGAGAGGTTAGAAGCATAGAATATATCCTGAATTGTTCAAGTGGAAGGGATTTTTAGTCAGTAAGTGACGGGAGATAAGACCTGTGTGACTTCAAAGGGTCCATGTTGCTTAGGTGACAGTTTTCATGAAGAGAGATAGAGGGCAAGATTTCAGCTTTCTATCCATACTTTATCTCTGACTTTCCATGGTTTGACTTTGAAGGTGATTTGTTCTTTCATGAGTCTCCTTGTTTTTTCATGCACTTCTAAGGCTTCTCCTCTGGAATGTTCTAGGGAGGAGAGTCAAGATTGTAGTGCAAGAACAAAGGTTTTGCCAATTTTTGGGTAGAGACAAGGTTAATAGCTCATCATGGGAGCAAATGGAGTTTGTTGGGTGATAGAGTGTACTGTGGAGTTATGGCAGCATTCAGTGATGGGAAGTAGTTCGGACCATTTATTTGGGTTTCCATCACAGAATATTCTTAGGAAGGTTTCAACTTCCTGATTTACCTGTTCCATTTCTCCGTCAGTCTGGGGGTGATATGGTGTGGAAAGAGCAACTTCATAGTCAAGGAGTTGTCCTAGTTCTCTGACATATATGGAGACAAACTGGGGTCCTCTGTCGGAGATACACTTATCATGTAGTCCAAAGTGTTTGAACACATGATTATGGAAAAGTTGAGCAACTCCTTTTGTGTCAATGGTTTTTTGACAAGAGAGGAGAATTACCCCCTTAGTAAGGCCATGGTCAACCACAACCATAAGAGAGTCAAAACTCTTGGAGGGAGGTAAGTTGGTGACCAAGTCAACGGAGACCTGCTGAAAAGAATGAGTGTATTACAATGGAATTGGATGGAGGGGGGGCAGGACTGGATGTGTATTGGGCTTGTTAGCCTGGCAAGTAGCACATCCCCTAATGTAGTTTTTGACTTGAGTAGTCAGTCTGGGCCACTAGTAGTCCTGTTGGAGTCAATTGATAGTTCTAAAGTGTCTCCCATGTCTAGCAAAAGGGAAATCATGAGCATGCAAAATTAGATCCTTTCAAGCAGGTTCTAGTACATATATGTAGGCATCCTTTGAAGTATAGACAGCTGTCAAGGTATGACCAGTCCTCTTTGCAGGCCCTGGAGAAAAGAGAGGAGTTGGAAGCAAGGGCATCTAATGCCTTCTTTACAAGGGGGTCATCAGGGGTTGACAATGTGATTTTGTCTGCTAGTACAGCATTGATCAAGTTGATGAAAAATTGGTCTGGCAGAAGAGTTGAAACATGATCGTTACTAGTGTTGACATCTGAGATTCAACTTAGAGTATCAGCTGGTCTCATTTGGGATCCAGGTAGGTGTTTGAACTGCAGGTCAAAGTCCTGTAGAAAGAGGAGCCATCTGGCCTGACGTCTAGATAACTTTCTGGGTTCTCAAAAATAGGTCAGGTTCTTGTGATCAGTGAGTATTGTCACTGGATGTCTCATTCCAGAGAGGTATTGCTGCCAGGCATGTAATGCTCAGATGACAGTAAGGAGTTCTCTATCATAGATGTCATAGTTTCGTTCTGCAGATCCAAGGGTCTGAGAGAGGTATACACAGGGGTGAAGGGCTCCTGTGATGTCTTTTTGCATTAGAACTCCTCTTGAGGCAAGAAGAGAGGCATCTATCATTACAAAGAATGGCTTAGAAGTGTCTGGCATCTGTAGCACTGGTGTAGAGAGGAAGGAGTTCTGAAGAATTTCAAAGGAAGTCTGGTGAGGTGACGACCAGTTCCATGTTGAGGTTTTCTTGGTGAGATCTAGTAGTGGTCAAGCAAGATCAGAGAAGAAGGAATAAATCTTCGGTAGAAGTTGCAAAAGCCTAGGAATGAGTGAACCTCCTTAACTGAGGAGGAGGGTTTTCATTCAGTGATTGCTTTTAGTTTGATGGGGTCCATAGTAATTTTGCCAGGTCTGATGATCATTTCTAAATATTCAACTTTGGATGCATTGAACAGGCATTTAGAAAGTTTAAGGCACAACTTCTCTTCTCTAAACTGCTGCAGTACTCTTTTGGTGCATTCCTGGTGTTCTTCATAGTCTTCAGAGTAAATCAGGACATCATCCACATAAATGACAAGCCATCCTTCAGTGATGAGGTCCTTGAAGGCATCATTCATATATGTCTGGAATGTGGAGGGAGAATTACACTATCCAAAGAACATGACAGTTGGTTCATATAGTCCAAAAGGAGTGATAAAAGTGGCCTTCCACTGGTCTTCTGGTTTGATGCAGATGTTATTGTATCCCCATTGGACATCAAACTCAGTGAAGTACCTGACTTTCTTCAGTTTGTCAATGAGGTTAGAAATTAGAGGAAGGGGATAAGCATTTTTGACTGTTGCTTCATTAATGTATCAATAATCTTGGCATGAGCGAAGAGATCCATCCTTTTTAGGTATGAAGAAGAAGGGGGCTGCTTGGAGAGATTTGGATGGGACTATTTTTCTAGTGCAAAGATGTTCATTGATGAAGGTTCTGCAGGCTTCTGTTTCTTTCAGATTCAGGAGGTAGGTTTTTCTAACTTTTGGAACAAAATCTGTTTTTAGTTCAATGGTATGGTCAAAGGTTCTATGTGATAGAAGCTCTTTGGGCTCTTCTTCAGAGAAGACATTGGAGAAGTCAGAGAATTCTTTTGGGAGTTCAATCTTTCTTCTTTCTGATTTCTAGACTGCCTCAGTTGAGACAGTGATTTTCTTTATAGTCAGGGATCAAAGGTACTTGGTAAAGCTTTGTTCGGTCCAGAGATCTGGGTCAAGTTTAAAAGACCTCAATAGATATCTTTGAGGACTTCGATCTGGGGCAAGAGAAGGGGTTTTAGATAAAGATATCTGACCAGTTGCCCAGTCTATAGAGGGATTGACTGTTCTAAGTCAAGGGAGCCCAAGGCTGAGATCCTCTTTTCCTAGAGAGATAACATATGCTTTTAGTTTCTCGGTTTGTCCTTTCATAGTAATGGTGATTGGAACAAAAGAGGATATTTTTCCTACTTGGTTACTGGTTCCATCAGCATTTTGTGCATTCATGGGCTTTTCAAGTGGTTTGGTGGGGATTCAGTGTTTTTGAACAAGGGTTTGATTGATAAAACACCCAGTTGCTCTACTATCAATCAGGGCCTTTGTTTTGACAACTTTTGCTCAAGTAGAAATGAGGACAGGGATGTAAATAGATTGTGCACAAGAGTTTGTTATAAATACAGGAGTAAGAAATTGAGGGGAAGATGGTGTTGAGTCTTCTTTCCTTTTCAAAAATCCTCAACAGAGACAACTACTACTGTCTGATCCTCATCCTCTTCTTCTTCTATGAAGCACATTTGGAGAACCTTGAGGATGTCTTCTTTTGGAACGTTTCACTAGGTGAGAATGTTCAAGTATTCCTTCATTGGGTCCTTGGATTCAGAAGGTTTTGATTCAGTAGAAATAACCCTGACTCTTTGTGAGTTTCTGAGAGGTCTAGATGGTGGAGAGGAGGTCAATTCTTCCTTCTTGTGGTCTCCAGCCATGTGTCCTGTTTTTCCACATATAAAACACTTTCCCTTTTTTATGTATTCTACTCTATCTGTGGGAGAAAGGCAAATGCAATCCACATCCATGGCATTGGGGTCTCAGGTGGATTTGGAATGGGAGGAGTGACTGGGGAAATACTTTTTTCCTTGGAAGAGAGCATCGACTCATTTGATGTGATTGTGAAAGAGGTTGGACTTTTCAATCCAATCTTTTAGGGTAGTAGGTTCCTTTTTGCAAGATAGGACTTTAACAACAATGCATCTGTCCATCCCATTGATAAGCCATTTGATGACAGCTCTATCATCCTTGATTTGGGAGTGAGTGGCAAGAAGTTGGAATTGAGAGATGAATTTTTCAAATCTGTCATCATACTGGATTCTTCTTTGTTTCAAGGTGGAGAGATCAGCTCATGCTTTTGCACTGGGATGATAAGGGGTAAATGCATCTCAAAAGGCTTTTTTGAACTTTTCCCAAGTAAGTTCTTTAGCTGCCTCTTCTTTTCCTAAGTGACTCATCTCTACAATTTTAAGGTACCATCCTTCAGAGAAGTCTTTTCCTTGCCCTTTGCTCATCTTGTTTAGGGCAGTGAGGATTTGTGTGGATTCAGAATAAAGTTTTCCATTCATAAGAAAGTATGCCCCCATAGAGAGGATCCATCTGGAGGTGTCTTCTGAGAGACCTGCTCTTAGTTTGACATGTCTTTCAGTCATATCTTCTAATTCTGGTTCAGATTCTTCTTCTGAGTCTGTTGGAAAAAGAGGGCTATGGGGACAATGAGGAGGTGCAGGTAGTTCTGGTTCTAGTTCTAGTTCTGGGGGGTCAATGGGTATGAGTTCTGTTGCTGTTTTGAGCAATGACTTAGCTATAGGAATTAGTTTGTAACCAGTGATCGGGTTCTGGAGGCCTCAGATAGCTCTTCTGGTAAATCCTTCTGAGACTGGTTCTTCTCTGTAACAAGGTTCTTCTTCCTCTTCTTCTGAGGAAATCAATGGTGTTCTCAACAGATGATGTCAAGAGGTTAATGCCAGGTTGGCAGAGAAGGAGGACCCTGTGATCCTTCTGGGATTCCTTCTTTCTGAAATGATGGACAGCTTTACTTTGCAATAGAAGAAGCAATAAGAAAGCTAGTTCTTTTGTTACACTGAAGTATAGATCCTAGCCTATAGTGACCACTCAACAGTAGGTCAACTGACTGAATACATTGGATAGATCACTCCTATGAGTCACAATGCTGGAGCACTATTCCCAGTTGTTAGAGATAGTGACAGAGGAGGAAGACTTAGTGGGGTAGAGTTCCCACTTAAGGATCAAAGGGAGAGACTAGAATCTAGCTGGTATTGCATAGAACTAGCTTAGTCTGTTTGTAGTAATGAAGAAAAGAGAGGCTAGAAGAAAGAAAGAAAAAGATCGTAACAGAAGCAACAAAGGAGTTAGTACAAGAGATTGTGAAAGCAACAAACATGGAAGCACATTTGATTCTGAAAGAATTACAGAATAAACCATGATTTGTGTAGAGTAACAGATCTGAGAATACTCTAGATATCCCAACAAAGATCATTACTGACAATAGCCTTGTTCTAGAAATTCAATCATTGATAGATTCAGAATGCACTAGATCTTCAATTAATGATTCATTTGTAAAAAAAAAAGCATGGAATTCCTACACACAAACTACCTCAAAAGATACCTATGTATAATGCAGATGGATCAATGAATTCAAGAGAGGCTATTGAAGAATTTGTCATTGTTGAAATGATCATCCAAGGTCATGTAGAAAAGATCTTATTGGCAGTAATGGATCTTGATACACACTCATTGTATTTGGGGTATGATTGGCTTAAATGCCATAGTTCAAAAATTGACTGGACCAGCCATACAGTTCAATTCATGTGTTCAGACAAACATACCCCAGATTTGATCAAAGATGATGATGATGATGAATACCGCTGAGTAGAAGGAGACCAACTATTTAAAGTTGATATGAATGATATTTGTACAGGACATTGCTATTGAAGTAGATAGAGCAAAACACCTGTGAGATTTTGAAGAGGTCATTCCAAAAGAATATCATGATTACAAGGATGTTTTTGCTAAAGAGTCATTTGACAAACTACCACCTTGACAACCTTGGGATCATGCAATCAAACTTCTCCCAGGAGATCACCAAGTGGATTGTAAAACATACAACTTAACAATCCAGGAACAAAAGGAATTGGATGAGTTCCTAGAAGAAAACATCTGAATGGACAGGATTAGACCTTCAAAGTCACCATATGCCTCTGTATTCTTCTTTATTAAGAAGAAAGATGGTAAACTCTGACCTGTGTAAGATTATCAAAAGTTGAATGTGATTACAGTGAAAAACTACTATCCCCTTCCTTTCATTTCAGAATTAATTGACAAGCTCAAAGCAGTAAAGTACTTCACAAAATTGGATATTCATTGGGGTTACAATAATATTCAAATAAAGGAAGGAGATGAATAGAAAGCAGTGTTCCAAACAAATCATGGACTTTTTGAACTACTTATGATGTTCTTTGGTCTCACAAATTCCCCTGCTATATTTCAAACTATAATAAACCATATCTTTCGAGATTTGATCAATTGGGGAAAAGTTGTAGTGTATATGGACAACATTATGATTTATACAAAAACTCTGAAAGAACACCAAGAAATTGTACAAGAAGTCCTACAAATACTGTAAGATAATAAGCTTTTGTTGAAACATACAAAATGTGATTTTGAGCAGTTGAAAACCAAATATTTGGGACTAATCATATCAGAAGGGAAAGTCAGGATGGACTCCAATAAAGTAAAAGGAGTAATAGATTGGCTGGTACCCAAAGACAAAAAAGGAGTCAGAGGATTTCTTGGCTTTATCAACTTTTATTGATGATTTGTAAAAGATTTTGTCAAGGTAGCTCAACCATTGAATGTGTTAACACTGAGTAAAGTTGATTTTGTTTGGTATGAAGACTGTCAAAAGTCTTTCAATAAGTTAAAAGAAATTCTTACTATGGCTCCAGCCTTAGTTATGCCCTGGCCTGATGGGAAATTCAGGATTGAAACAGATAGTTCTGGTATTGAGATCGGAACAATCCTAACTCAGTATCAAGAAGAACAATGACACCTTATCACTTTCATTTCCAGATCATTGGCAGATGTAGAGTGAAATTATTATGCCACTGATCTCAAGATGGCTGCTATCATCTTTGCATTGAAAGAATGGCATCATTACCTTCTTGATACTGTTGAAGAATTTGAGATTTTAACAGACCACAAGAATCTTGAATTCTTTAGATGCCCATAAGATCTATCTCATCAACAGGCAAAATAGAATCAAATCCTACAAGAATTCCATTTCAAAATGGTATATCAACTAGGAAAAACAAATCCAGCTGTCCTCTGTCCCAGAGGCCAGATTTTGAAAGGGGGGTAGAGACTGAAAATTCTCAAATAACTCTTCTCTCAAAACATTTTGAAGCAATCACAGAATGAGCTGCTGTGTGCTCTGTCAATGTGGATGTTTTGAAAGTTATATTACTGTCTGAAAAAGCAAAAATACCAATCTGGAGGTCAGAAAAAGCAGTAGGATATGACATTATGAGTGCAGAGATGAAAACTGTTCTAGCAAAAGGAAAAGCTCTGATCAATACTCAAATCTCAATCACTATATCCAAAGGAACATATGAAAGAATCGCTCCAAGGAGTGGTTTAGCAGTTAAACATATAATTGATGTGGGGGTAGGAGTAATTGATCAAGACTATTGAGGAACTATTTTTGTATTACTATTTAACTTATCAGACAAGGACTTTGAAGTAAAAGAAAGAGATTAAGTAGCTCAGTTAATTTTAGAGCAGATCAAAACACTAGAAATAAAAAAGGTTTCTGATCTTAATGAGACAAGAAGAGGATCCAAAGGATTTGGATCAACAGGAGTAACATCTAATGTATGAGCTGCTGTACACTCTATTAAAACAATTAAAGAACAAATTACAGATCTTCAATTGAAGATTGAACATTCAGTGCAAAAAGCAATGACTAAGGAAGGAACTCAATGGAATAAGTAAGACAATCAACTCCACTGGGGACCTCTTCTTTATATACTGAATGAACCATCATTAAGAGAAGCCATGATCATTCAAAATCATGATCATCCATTGATTGGACATCCAGGAATTCAAAGAACAAAGGACTTGATCCTAACAAAGTATTATTGGTCTACAATCAGAAAAGATGTTCAGAAATACATAGAAGGATGTGATGCCTATCAAAAGGCAAAACCAAAGTCGAAGAAATCCCCACTTCATCCTCATCAACTGGCTGATGGACCTTGAGAGCAAATCTCAATTGATATTATTGGTCCTCTTCCTAAATCAAAAGAAAAGGATGCAATATTGACAATTGTAGATACATTCTTGAAGATGATTCATCTTCAGCCAGTTTCATCAATGATTGCTGCATCTAATGTGGCACAGATTCTTAGAGATAGAGTATTCTCATTACATGGAGGACCAAACAAAATAATCTCTGATAGAGGACCACAATTTGTATCATCATTCATGACCAGTCTTTACAAGCTTCTGAAAGTAGAAGCCAACCCATCTACAGCCTATCACTCTCAGACAGATGGTCAAAATGAGTAGTTCAATGCTTAGATTGAACAATATTTGAGGATTTACATCAATCATAGACAAAATGATTGGATGGACTGGTTACCACTTGCAGAATTTACTCATAATTCCCTTGTATCATCAAGCATGAAAACTTCTCTCTTTATCCTAAATTATGAGTTTATACCTCAAATCTATACCAATCAGAAAATCATCAGAAATGATGCTGCAAAAGGATTTGTGGAACCAATGAAAGTAAATCATGTGTGTCTAAAAGAAGCTTTACAACATGCTGTAGCTGATATGAAATGATATCATGATTGAGGAATAAAAGAAAGACCTGAATATAAAGAAGAAGATTTAGTGTTATTAGAGGCCACCAATATTAGAATAGAACAGCCAACAAAAAAATTCAATAATGAATGTTTCAAACCATTCAAGATATTGAAGAAAGAAGAACAAGTAGTATATCACCTTAAACTTGATCCTTCTTGAAGAGGAATTCACCTGGTGTTCAATGAATGCCTTCTTCATCCATATAAGAAAGAAGAATTCCCTACTCAGAAGAAAGTGCCTCCACCTCCACCAGATCTTCTTATTACTAGAGAAGAACAAGAAATCAAACAGATATTGGATTCTCCAGAAAAAAGAGGGTCTATACAATATCTTGTTCATTGAAAAGGGTTTCCAAGGGAAGAAAATGAATGGAAGGATATAAAAGATCTTGCAAATGCTCAAGGAGTAGTAAAAGATTTACATTATAGAAACACCCCATGGCTATAAGACCAGAAAGACAGATGAAGTTGAGATCTTTGAAAGTTGACTCAGCTTGTACTTGTCCAATCTGTAAAAATAAACCTATTCTGATTCCAACAGGAGTATTTGCAAGAAAAAAATTCCAAGAATTCAGATCTTTTCTAAACCATCTTCCTTCTCATTTGTTTGATCTCCCACCTCATGAGACACTTTGGCTTGAAAAGGGGGTAATGTTAGAACTTTAATTTTCTTATCTTGTCTGTGACATCATGCTATATAAAGAACTTTCTAGTAGTTTCTATGCCAGCCCTAAGCTGGTCCATGCACAAGGATAGGGTACTATATACATCAGCAAAACCCAGAGTGGCTGTATAGCTAGGTCCCCCTATGTGCAGTACTGTACAGTATTGTACAGCACTATGTGTGTTGTAAATCACTGACACAAAGTCAGGGTTTTGCTGATGTAAGTAGGGGCCTTATGTGTATCATACTTCATCTTTGGAATATTCATCCTTTTCTCAACTCTCATCCTTCACTTCAAAGGACTTGCAAGTTATTCTTGACAATCAGGAGTAAGACCAACAGTCTTGCTGAGCACCTGGACACTGTCCTGATAGATGGATCAGTTGGTAAATTAGGAGAAGACCTTGGAAATCTACCTTCAAGGCACAAGATGTGGTCAGTTGAGCCTGTGATTGTTTTTTCATTGAGCTCAAAGTGTCAACCATGGTTGTCTAGAGAGATGGATAATCTGATGGATACACATTTCTACTCCTGTGGTACATGCTTTGAAGACCTGACAATAATGGCAGGATGGCCCTTAGTATGTAAACAGGACGAAGTGGTCAAACCAAGGGTCGAACTGGAGTATTGTATGAGTCTCGGCCGAAAAGTCCCGAACGGGAAGTTGACCTTCTGCACAGCCACCCATAGGTCGGTTGCTATGTTTCGGAGCAGTGAGTCTCTGCGCTTACCTGAAAGCCTAGCACATCATCCACAGAGGTAGCTTATGTTAAAGACTTCCGCTCTGGAAACTACACAGATGCATGCTCAGGGTGATGAAAATAAAATCCTGGCACCAGTAACTGCATCCAGTCAGCGGATAAAACACGATGTTGCATCGGGTCATCACAACGCGTGAGCTCGCGATGGTTACTATGCGACGATACCATGATAAATGAGTAGCATGATGGCAGACCCCTGGACCTCCACCCGCAAATCACAAAGCGCGATATCGAAACGTTCTATCGCTACTTTCAAAGCTTGTTGAGGAAAGACATACCCCCTTTGTGTGTCCTCCCATCCGAACTATTCTCCGATAATTGCTTATCTACCACAGGTATGCTCTGATTATTGGAATTAATGACTATGCCAACGTCATGAAGCTTCGTGGGGCCGTCGCCGACGCGAACGCCATGAAAGGATATCTCAGAGGCGTCCTACAGGTGCCCGAAGACCAGATACGCACACTTCTTGACCGTGACGCGACCCGCAATGCCATTATTCAGACCTTGAAGGAGTTTCGGAACGATCGACGGATCAGACAAGGGGACCCTATCCTGATCTTCTACGCTGGACATGGGGGACTGCTCCCCCCTCCGCCCGGCTGGGATCCTGATAGCGGAATCCAGTGCTTGGTTCCCCAGGACTATAGAGTCTCTGGCATATACCCAATTCCTGACCGCACGATTGGCGCCCTTATCAAGGATATTGCCAGTACGAAAGGAGATAACATTGTAGGTGCTGTACTACACCGTATTTCTATTCACTGATTATGCCGTACAGACTGTCATCTTAGACTGTTGCCTTTCATCTTTTGGTACCAGGGACGAAACCTATATACCTCGCTCTGTTTATCTCCATCCCAACATTCCCGCAGACCTCGATCATGACATCTGGGGATCCAGAACTAGTTTCGTTCCTAGTGGTTCTGCCTATCATGGTCTCCGGTCACACATCCTCTTGGCTGCGTGTGACCAGATGGGGTTCGTTTATGAATATAAAGAGCGCGGCTTGTTCACCAGTGCGCTTTTGGCGACACTCAAGAACTGCACTAACGATCTTACCTACTCCCAACTTCTTGACCGCATACATCTCGAACGGTACGAGCCTTGCAGTGTGCAAAGCGTGGCGATACTAACCTCGTTTAATAAATTCAGACAGAACCCTATATGCGAAGGAATCAACCGGCACCGTGTCTTATTCAATGCAAAAGTGTCCGTTGGCCGGCGTGTCTTCTACCCAGTCCAAGTTGAACCCGACAAGTACGCCATCGGTGCCGGTTTGGCGCACGGTGTTTCATTCGGGGCTGAGTTCACGCTTTATTCCGATGAGAAGCACAAACTTGGTGTTGTACTTGTCGATGACGCTTCCTCGATCGACAATCTCAAGACCAAAATCACCCCATCTGAGCTTCTCGTAGACGTAACGTTCGCAAAGCTAACTCGGATTGGCCCCCTCCCTCTCTACCTGTCTCCGGAAAGAATCTTGCCCTCAGTCCTCGAGTGGGCTCTTCGACGGATTGATGCAGACGGTACCCATACCCAAAAGTATCTGATTGTCGGGAAAGCCGAAGAGGGGAAGCTCGAAGTTACGATGGGGGATGACCTGGTCATTTTCAAAGTCTCAGATCAGCGGGTGAAAACGCTCGGACTGAAAGAACTTCCCTGCAAGGTTACCCTTGACAATCTTGCTCAAGTTTTAGGTGCTGCTGCGCATTATTTCTGGTGTCTTGATCTCGTGTCCCTAAACGGCCATTCTGGCACCAACCATAATGTCACTGTCGACTTCTATTTACTGGAGAAACATTATGATGACTTTGGGGTGCCATCCCATATCCCATGTGAACCGGGATTCTGTCGCGAAGATCCAAACTTCGGCAACTCGGACATCATCGACTTCATTGTCGATCCAGAAGCATGCTATGGGATTGAAATCCGGAACAACACACCCAGGGACTTGTATTTCAACGCATTCCTCTTCAATAACAGTAGTCTGAGCA
>JBBPLB010000181.1:0-17533 GCA_038089595.1 Bothia castanella
CAGTGTGTCAGAGCTTGCCATACGGGCGTCCAGGATGCCCGTGCTGTGAGCAGTGTGAATAGCATCATGTTGCAGGCAACCACCACACCACGGGCGTCCTGGACGCCCATGCAGCATGCAGTGTAACCCATCACGTGATGTGTGCACATTATGCTATGCACAATTGAGCTGCACCACACCACGGGCGTCCAGGACGCCCATGCAGCATGCAGTGTAACCCATCACATGATGTGTGCACATTATGCTATGCACAATTGAGCTGCATCACACCATGGGCGTCCAGGACGCCCATGCTGCGTCACTATGTACTATAATTCATTACATCACACAATATCATTATCCTTTTATCACCCAGCCAAGTAGATAGCATTAAAATGAAATTTAAAAGGTAATAGGGGGTTTCCTTATTGGAAACCCTAGTATCCTAAAAAGGAAATTATATCGCTCAGTTTAGGGTTTAAATCTTCTCTAGGGATGGTCAAAACAGTCTCATAAATCAGTATCACTGGGCAGCTGTTCAAATCGTATTTTCCCAATGTATATAACATCTATAGACTGTGATATGACCATTGGTAGTGCTCCTATATTTTTTTTTGTTGGTATCTGTCATCTATACCTACCTAGCCATTTTATCACTTCAAATAAATCAGATCTTCATGTCAGCAGGGTAGAAAGTATGTTCCTAGGGGTTTTTAAACCCTCTGAATACAATGGAGAAGGTTTCAAGATGATTAGATTTTTTTCTGACATGATATGGCATCTTGACCTCACTATCACTATATTACTTATAACAAATTATTCTGTCCACCGTTTTCTTAGAAATTTGATTTGGGACATCCCAATAGGTCTATCTACAATCCCTTAACTTTATTTCCTCCAATTTATTGTCTGGCATTTGTAATTATAATTCCCCCATGCTCTGTATGATCATTGGAATTCTCTCATCAAGGGGATTCTAGACATATATATTTTGTGTTAAAAAAAAAGTTGACCTTATTCAACTATTGAGTAATATGACCTATAAATATATATCAATTTGTGCCACCTCAATCTTCGCAATATACACATGTTCTGTTTACCATTATTGGCAATCATCATATGACATTCCATCTATGATTTCACTGCGTTCAATACACTCTACATGTCTGTGGCGATTTCTGGTTTCTATTCATATCTTTCAATTGCCCAGGTATGTTTTATTGCCATTTCATATCATTCCTCATTGTCATCTACAGTTAGATCTATCACATCTGACCCTCTCCCCATCAACACATCTTCCAACTGTCACATCACTATCCTCCTACATTTCCTCGCACGTATCCCCCTCATCAGTCTCTGTTCAGGTGAGTCAGGTAATACACTTCTCCCTCCTTGTTCCCTCACTTCAAATTGTTCAAGTCATTTAAACAGCTCCTCCAACTCTAACCCCTCCCAATACTACTCAAATCACTCCATTGCTTCAACACTCACCTGTTATGCTAAAGTGTAGACTCTAGCTATAGCGACCACTCAACAGTAGGTCAACCGACTGAGTATACTGGTTTTGACTTCCCCTAAGAAGTCACGACGCTGGGGCACTATTCCCAGTCGTCTAAGATGGTGACGAAGGAGAGAGAGAGACTTAGTGGGGCAGAGTTCCCACTTAAGGATCGAGTTGAGACTAGAATCTAGCTGATATTGCGTAGAACTAGCTTGGAGTTTACCTGACAAGAGTTGGCCTACTTATAGTCCATAGATGTGGCTATGTGAGAATGGGAATTACGAGTATCATCAAAGAAGAGGGATGATACGAGGAGATAAGGTCCGAATAGAAGATGGCAACGATGAGAGAAAAGTATAAGGTGAAAGATAAAGAATGCTACCGATGGGAAAATATGATAAGGCTATGGAAAGATGGTGAATAGGTAGTGGAGGGTCCAAGGAGTTAGTTAAAGTTTGAAATAGCGCATGCTATTGTAAGTGTGTGCCCACAGGAATAGTTCAGTCTGTTTGTAATAGTGAAGGAAAGGAAGGCTAGACAAAGAAAAAGAAAAGATCGTAACATCACCCTAGTCCTCATTCATTATCTCCTCTTCCTCATCTCTCAACACAACTGATTCCACTCACTGATATCCATGCTTCTGTTCAACATCCATACTCCCCCCTTCCTACCACACTTCAATCACTTCTTCATTTTCTCCAAGTTGCTCCATTGCACCACTTAACCTCTCCACTATTTTCTCTGCCATACATTGCCCTTCCTCAATCATCATTTCAATCATCTGATTCACTCCTTTGTCCACACAAAATGGCATGTTTTCCTTCTTCTGTACCTCCATTTCCCCCATCTCCTTGCATTTTCCTTGGCAATAGGGACATTCAAACCTCGCTTCTAACTGCACTATTAACCCATCCAGTTCCTTTGATTCATAGAATTTGCTCCACGTCATCATCACACATGATCCACACAGCAAATACCTGCATTCAAGATTCATTCATGTTGCATTAGCCCTGCTCACAGTATCCTTGTAAGTCATCTGAACTTTATCATTGTCATCACTCACATTATCCCTTGGCAGCTATTTCATACACCCATTTCCCATACATCACATACTATCCCATTCATGTAGTATACATATATGTATTTTCATAGTTCATACAATCCAATTTATTCGATCAGCATACATCGTCTCCATGTATCATAATCACTCACATTCCACATGTGAACTGTCCATTCAACAGATCATTGATCCCTTGAATCCTTCCAACATCTCTCATTATCATTTCATTGTTGATGATTTAATCTGTTATTTTCTCAACAACTTCTTCCACATCCACACCCTCCTCTTCATTGTCCTTTATCATTTCCCCCTCCTCTTCATTTACCTCTTTCTCTTTCTCCTTCCTTTTTCTCCCATCCCTCACTTCATCATCTCTCTCCTCTTCCAATTCTATTCACATCACCACATTAGCTTTACTCATTCTCCATTCATCTTTCTCTTACCTTTCTCTTCTTCCATTAATATCACCATTTTCATCCGTCTTTCTTGTTCTTCAAGATACTTCTCCATAGTCATCTAGATTTGTATTGGATTGTACATCATAATATATATTCATTTCATTCTCCATATCTATTGTCCTTTGTTTGTCACACATTTAACCCCTTATTTGGTCACATTCATGTAAGGTACACCATACACAGCAATTTCACTCTTAAATTATTTCATACCAACCTTGTCTTCCACCCACTCCCTCTCTCTCTCTCTCTCTTGTATTCCATATACATTGTATATAAAATCACCGTGCTCATGTCACCTGTACTGCCCGCGGCAATTTCGCTTATGTCATGTTCTTCTCATAACACACTTGAATCTTATTCTCTAATGTTTATTTGGTCATTTTCACACCCTATTGACATCAATTTACTGTAATGTACTTTGGCCGCATTCTGTGTTGTACTGTTTTGTGGTGTTTGGACATGTATTTCCACAGACAAACCTCTATGTAACCCGAACCTATTTACAAAAATACGCTGGTGTTGCACGTGCTCTACAGACTCCGAACGCTCTCGGAACAAGTGCCATTCGACGCGCCGACGTTTTCATTTGCATTTTTCCTGTTCGGACACGTCGCGATCCAGGGTGGGGCCGGCATCAAGGATCAAGGTGGGGACGAGGCGCTCGAGCAGGTTGTGCTCGTGTTGGACGTGATCAAGTTTCATCGAGAGGAATGTGCGTTGTGCTCTCTTTCCTTCTTCTTTCGTGTGCTCACCACGCCCAGTCTCCAACCCGACCTTTCTCCGCAAGACGACGCTCGAACACGTGCTGCACGTAGTCCAGACCCAACCGCGCCTGAGCACAGACGCCTCCTCGCTCCTTGTAGATCTTGGCGAGGCGATCCAGGGGAATGCGACGAGGGAAGAGGTGGAGGTGTTGATTGGGGGGACGTTGATGCAGGAGACGTATGTCCGGAATGCGTGTTTGCAGGCGTTGCAGGTGGGTCGTCCCTTCTTTATTGTTTTTGCAGTTGGTGATGGCGGCAGTGGTGACAACGGCAGCTATTCGATTTGATCGAACTGGACCGGTCGCCCAAGCTCTGGGTCGCGTGCCACGATGCGGACCTGCAGAATGCGCTGTTGGCGGGTCGGGTTTGGGAGGAGAATGGGTTGGATGTGGACGAGGGGTTTTGGGGGATGTGCTTGGGTTGTTGGGTGAGTCGCGTTCGTGTTCCCTGGTTTTTGACAGATCGCTCATGAATGACTTGGCTAGGCCACGACAATGCATATGTGCGCACAAGTGCGACGGCAGCGATTGCAGATGCTGTCGAGCATCATCTGCAGACGGGTGACGAGACGATTGTCGTTGCAGGCATTGTATTGGGACAAGGTGTGACTCTTGTTTCGATTTGATCGACGTGTCTTATGCGCTTCCCAGGCCAACATTCTCGCACCCGAGTTTGATCAATTCATGCGTCGCGTATTGTAGTATGATGCCTGACTGAAAACTACCACGGGGCAGTCACCCCCGAAACCGTGGATTGCACCGATCCGTGGCTGACACGCATCGCGATCGTGTTGGCACTGGCACACCTCGCACCGTTGTTTCCCCCAACGCAGGTAGAACCCTTTTTTGCCTTTTTCATCCAGGACGCGGCGCTGGGCGACTGGTCGCCAGATGCGCGACGTGAGTTGTTGGGCGCGGGTGCAACTGTCATTGATCACCGCGGGGCGTCGCAGCTTGCCGGGCTGCTGTCCGCATCTGAGGCGCACCTTGCAGGACCGAGTCCGGCCAACGAGACAGGAGACCAGATCAAGGAGGCCGTCGTCATTCTCTTTGGCCATGCGGCACGGCACCTCGCCCCGTCGGACGCGCGTATCCCAGGCATCGTTGACAGACTAGAGGAGGTGCTCCAGACGCCAGCGGAGAAGGTGCAGACGGCGGTCTCGGACTTCCTCGCCCCGCTCGTGACGCTCATGGGCGAGGCGCGCAGCGGGCAGCCAGTCGATCGGCTCTTTGGGACGCTGTTTGACAGGCCGAAATATGCGGTGCGGCGTATGGCTTGGCTGGTGCAATCAAGGGGCTTGGAATTGGGCAATGAAGCGGTACGACGTCATTGAGCGCTTGCGGGTCGCTGCCGAGGATAAGAAGCGGTTCGAGCTGTGCCAGGGGACCATGTTTGCCTTTGGGACGCTCTCGTCAATGCTCGGACGGCTCTTTGAGCAGTACATTACCTTTATGCTGCCGTTGCTCCTGACGGTGTTCGGCGATGTGACCGTGGACGCGGCGCGCGTCATCATGGACAACATGTCGGGGTACGGCGTCAAGTTGATTTTACCCTCGCTCCTCGCGGGATTGGACGAAAAACAATGGCGGTCGAAAAAGGGCTCAATCGAGTTGTTGGGTATGATGGCCTATTGCGCGCCGCGTCAGCTCTCGCTCTCGCTCCCGATCGTGATTCCACGGCTGACGGGCGTGCTGACGGACACGCACGCGCAGGTCAAGGCGTCGGCCAACAAGAGTTTGAAGCAGTGTAGCGAGGTCATTAGTAACCCCGTGATTCAGGCTCTCGTGCCGGTGTTGCTCAAGGCGCTGGTGGATCCGGGCAAGACGACGGCTGCGTTGTCGGCGTTGTTGAAGACGTTGTTTGTGCATTATATCGATCATTCGTCGTTGGCGCTCGTAGGTGTTGATTGTTGTGGTGGAGATGGGGCTGACTTTGTCTGTTGTAGGTCATTCCGATCATTGAGCGGGGCCTACGAGAACGTGGTGCCAAAGGCAAGAAAAAGCCCAGATCGTGGGTAAGTTGGCATCACTGACGGATGCCAAGGATTCCGTTCCGTACCTGTCCAATCTGCTGCCTATGGTCCACATCGCTCGTTGACCCCGTTCCAGAGGCACGCTCCACGGCTGCCAAGACACTCGACACGTTCGTCGAACGGCTCGGCGAGGTCCATCTTCCCAATCTCGTACCAGGGCTGCTCAAGATGGAGACGTCGTTCGTCGACCGGCAGGGTACCGCGTAGGGGCTGAGCGAAGTCCGCTCGGGCCTGGGCATAGACCGCCTCGAAGGCCTGTTGCCCGACATTATCACCAACGCCCAATCGCCGTGAAGCACCGTGCACGAAGGATCATGTCGTTGCTCCTGTATCTGCCCACGACGTTTGGAAACCAGTTCCAGCCACACCTACCCAAGATTGTTGCGCCGATTCTGAGTGGCTTGGCGGACGCAGAAGAGTATGTGCATGAGACGGCGATGCACGCGGGAAGGATGATCGAATTATGTGACGCGGGCGATCGACTTGTTGCTGCCCGAGTTAGAGGAGGGCATGTTTGATCCTGGGTGGCGCATTCGGGTGTGACCAACTCTTTTTTCGTGTCGTGCCCGCTAACAAGCTGTTTTTGGATAGCAATCCTCGATCACGTTGGTTGGCGAGCTCTTGTTCAAAGTGTCTGGGATCACGAGCAAACTCGCGACGAGCGACGACGACGACGACATGGCCGAGGTGGCCATGGCAGAGTCATCGCGGCGCGCCTTGACGGAGGTCTTGGGCGTCGAACGCTGTGATCGGATTTTGTCTGCGCTGTATGTAGACAGGCAAGACGCAGTCAATGTCGTCCGGCAGTCATCGATTCATATATGGAAGATGCTGATGCATAATACGCCGAGGACAGGTGCATGGTGGGGTAGATTGTGTGGACGGACGTTGACTCGGTTTCTAGTGCGCAATATTTTACATGAGTTGGTGGGATAGCTTGTCAAGTTGTGTTTGAATGATGAGTTTGAGCAGCAAGAGGTGCGTAGGTGTACTCATGTTGGCGTCGTTGCTCATGCGAGTGTAGACAGCGACACGTACGACGGCTGAGCTGTGCCGCAAGTTTGGCGAAAAGATTTTGGGCGAGATTATTCCGATTGTGCAACACACGGTCACGACCCGATGCGCGGACACACCAGGGTGTCTCATGTTGTCTGATATCATGCACGTGTCCATCTTGGGTCCCATTTTCCGTTCTGACGGCGAGTACAGGGAAAGCACGGCCGATACGCAGTGCGAAGGCCACGAAACTGACATTGTCAGCATGGTCCGCACCTCGCTCGACGACGACGACACAACTGTCCGGACGGCGGCCGCGAAAGCGTTTGATACACTCTAGGAAAATATCGGAGCCAAGGCAATCGATCAGACGATTCCGATACTCCTCTAGGCGCTGCATCAGCCTGGCGAGCTCGGGGACGGCGCTGCAGGCGCTTCGGGAGGTCATGTCGGTGAGCATCGTGGTGGAGGGGGAAAAGACATGCATAGACTCTTCTGATGCGTCTATACGCTAGGTTTACACGGCGACGGTGTTCCTTGTGTTGATCCCGATAATGATCCCGACGATGATGACGATGTTCAACGCCCGCGCGCTGGCATCGCTCGTCATGGTGGCTGAAAACGTGCTCAGCAAGCGTCTGACGGTCGTTTTGAACACGCTGGTCAAGGTGCTCGAGGGAGAACGGGACGAGGAGCTGTCGGGTGCGTTGGACGAGGCGTTGCGTGCGCTGTTGGGGTCGATCAAGGATGCAGAGGGGTTGAACACCCTGAGCTTGTTGTTGCTCGGATGGTACAGTTTGATCCTGATGGCACGTCGTCTGATTGGGAGCACAGGACAAAGAGTGACAGTTGGGCCGCGACATGAAATGAATGGCGATGTATGGATTGGCGTACGGGTGCGGGGCGATGCTTGCGCCTAGTTGCCGATGCGAGATCATGACGATGTGTATGCACAATGGTCTAGTCCTCGTTAGTGTCCTTGGTTTGATAACCTTGACAGACTGAAATCGGATCAGATTGACTTTGTTTTCAACACTGCCTTGTGGATATCCTCTCGAAACAGCAGTTCGTTCTCGTGTGGTATGCCCTGTGTATTAGCCCCTATTCTTGCTGAGTCATCCACTCCTCGACCCATTCGGACACCGAACTCGACTCTCGATCCATGCGTCAGACCCGCCTCCTCCCCGACACACACCCCGAATTCACCGTGTTACACTGGCCCGGGCTCACAGAGTACTGCGTAGAGCATTGGCACCTTGCGCGTGACGGGAGTGGGCGGGTCGTTAGTGGGACGTGCGTCTGGTCGTGGCTCGACCTCGGTGTGGTGCTGTTGCTCGGGGTCGTTCTGCGGACGTGGTTCGAGGTGCGGCTTGTCGTTGTCATTGTTGCCGTGGGGTGGAGCAACACTGACTTGGTGTCGTTCTTATTTTTCTCTGGTGGTGCAGGTACGCGAAGGACATGGACAAGGATGCCCCATCCCCGTTCCCGTTCTCTGTACCTTCTCCTGTCACGTGGTTGCCATCGCCCTCGGGATTGTCCTCATATCCCTTCTCTGGACCCGCTTCACTCAAATTCTCCATGGTACGTTCACATCCCACACCCACCCGCACTCCACCACTCACCACAAACCAGAATCCCTCCTCGTCTTCCCCACCATCGGCATCCAACTCGAAAGCCACTGCGGTCACCCCTCGCTCCCTGCCCTCTTCACCACACACCGCTTTATCCCGCTCTTGGCACTCGAAGACGTCATCTTGCACGAAGGACTTAGGCAGTGGGACGTACGGTACTATCTCGCCGCGTTGAAACGAACGCGAAGGCGTTTATCCGGTGGGGCCGGGGATGCGTCGGCGAATGAGCCAGCTGCGGCAGGTGGGATCGAGATTTACGTCGCGTTCGAGGTCAGCTCCGTCCATCTCTCCATGGATAGTGTCATTCACCCCCTCTCAGAACATTCTTCCCCATTTTCCAATCCTTCACGCAGTCTATCTCGGCGTACAACAGACACTGTATCCACCACCCACGCGGGTGGAGACGGGTGGATGACGGATATGAACCGGTGATGTATACCGTGTCATAAGGTCTATATCTCCCCCTCTCTGGTCGTGCTGAGTAATGAGATCTATCTTAGACGAGGGCACAATCACGCATACGGGCGGGATGAGTGTCCATGAGTTCACAATGCGGCACGCCTGCGTGCATACATTCGGAAATGAAGCGTCGTGACGCCATCCCAGATACCCCACATCACGGACAGTCGGAGCTCAACGTACACCATGTATCTTCAATAATTCCATTTACATTTCAAACTCTAATATTATAAGCTGGCGGACCAGGACCAAGTTCCCATTCGCCCCCACGCACCTCAGGCTTGTCGGTGACCTAAAAAGGTGTAGGGGAGGCATCAGGGGTCTGGCGCAGCAAGCAAATACCTTAGCGAAAAGTGCTTGAGGACATTCTTTGCGATCGGCGCTGCAGCATCGCAGCTTGCTGACTTTAGACGCCTTTCCTGTTCGCAGCATGGAGCCGTCCTGAAGGTATAATACTATTGTAAAAGCATGAGCAAGCTAACCTCCAGACAGGCGATTAGCCTTACAACAAGTCTCCGCCATATAAAGTACCCGTTTCCATGCGCACTTTGTCCGAAAAGACGCTTGGGCGCGCATCCGGATTTGTAAGATCTCTAAGACATTTGGCCATCTCCTTCCTGGTCACTTGACCGTCCTTGAAGAGCATAATGACCCACTTCTTCGCGCCCGACTGGGCAACAATGAATGTGCATGTTCCTTCTACGCCACGGCAGGGGAACTTCATTATTATTCCCGCACAGTGCACTATTGCCCAAGACTGGCAGGTCCAAACGACCGCTGCGATCAGCTTGTCGCTGACGCTGAGTGTCCCTTGGGTTTGGTTCCACCCAATGGAGAGGGCATCGTCCAAATTTCTGCATGATGGGCAGTAAGTTGACAATGAATGATTCAGATCACTTACTCGAATGGACTAGGAAACGAATATTGTGCCAAAGGGAACTCCAACGCGACTTTCATCGCGTTCGGATTGTTGACCTCCCTCGTGAACTCTGCCGCCGCCGAGTTCACGCGTGGTTGGTCGTATCTTTCCGCCTGCTTCTTCATGTCTAGAATGAGTCAGCAAGTTGCGATTGATGGATACGCACCGCGCGGGACCGACTCTTGTGACCCCTGGTGCTTGAAATGCCTTGTACAAGCCTTCTTCCGTAAATTCGAAATTCTGCGTGTCCACAAATCCTGTGATGGCGATGCATTTGTTGTTGGAGGTGCCTCTCGCACGGCACTCTAATATTCTTCTGAGGTTGCCTCCGCTACCAGACCCTCTGGTAATGGGAAGCAGAGACTTATATAGTTGGTCCCCGCACGCGAGGCAGTGTAGGTGGTTCTTGCGGTGCATCTTCACTGCTTGGGCCTTTGCCAGCAGCTGAGCGAACGTTGGATAAGGTATGCAACGTTGGTGGTAGGCTGACTGGTGAACGAAGTAGAAAGGGATGTATTCCATGACACTGTCGTCTCACCGGGAGCTCATCAGCGCACAGCACAAATTCTCATTCTTCGCTCAAATCCATCATCACGCAAGAGGCAACGTCAGCCAAGGATCAGATTTAAGGGCTGACCAAGACCAAAAAGTCTGAGTCTATTTGCATTGCCCCACCACTTACGAGCGATCCTGATCACCTCATCCCCACCTCGCCAAGCCAGGGCAACTGGACGGATCTTTAGGAGGTTTTTTTTTTCTTACCTTGGTCTCCGGATGGCTTACAGAACACACAAATGCGGTAAGTGGACTGCTTATATCAACTGCTCGAAGACTAAGGTTCGCCCAATGTTGGGCTCTTCATCATCATCAGTGCCTTTGCCTGCGCCTGCGCATGGCATGGGGCCGAACGCTTTGCCTACTGACCCTCCACTGGCTTCTCAGACCAATGACCAAGAAATGCAAGCCCTCAAGAGACGCATTTGCGCACTCGAAATTGAGAATGCGCACATGCTGAGCAAGATCTGCAAGAAGCCGTGAGTGATTGCCACGTACTCAGAAAACCCACTAACTACATTGGTCGTTTTCAGGATTCATAGCTTGAGAAGGGAGGGACGAGCTGTTCGACGGCTCGTCACCCTTGTCGAGCCTGTATAACATGGTCGCTGAGCACGATCGGCGGCAGCTACGTCTGGCTGAGGACGGAACCACGTCGGCGATGATCCAGTCGGAGTCCAGCCCCGAGTAAGTCCTATTTGATGCAACCCAGCCCATAAATAACGATAACCCACCAGGCAGGAGCGATCGTACAATAACTTCAAGAAACTCGTTCAATGGTGCCCGACGATTGCGAAGTTGTTAGATACCGGGCTCCTCGACTTATTCGCTTTCCGTGAGGTGAGTGCATGCTGTGGTGTCAAGCGACGGGATTGTATTGCAACTCAATCAGGTACAGGCAGGCTGCAATGGCGCCAGGGGAGACGATGCATCAACATTGAAAAGCGAAGTGATTCATTGGATCACAGCACACACTGAATGCGTTGAGCCACCCTTGTCTCCCTGTGATAAAGAAATGCGTGGTCTGAACCACATTCTAACCGGACGCCTCCTCTGCCCTGTCGACTACGACTGGGATGACCCTATGTCAGTATGGCCTAGAAAAGGACGCTTAAAGACTAACGGCCTCAATGACAGTGTGCACGCATCCATACGAGAGTATCACCCAGACTTTCGTGTCACGGCATATAGCTGGCCGTTATTCCCCTATAGAGGCTACATCTACAATCCGAGTGATCCCTCCAAGGGTTTATTCCAGAGCGATCTGCTCGCGAAGGTATTATGGCTTCCACAACACTTCAAGTACTATTCTAAATAGTGGATCATGTATTTTAAGTGCTGTATGACTTGTCTACACCATGTGCCTAGTGAATTCTATTCATAAAACATCACAATTGTGAAAATGTATTGGATGTATTCACACTTCAACCAGATGCAAGTATTCATCATTGTTGGCACTAAAGACACATTTTTGTGATTGTGATGTTCTATGAACAGAATTCACTGGGGACATGGTGTAGACAAGTCATACAGCACTTAAAATACATGATCCACTATTTAGAATAGTACTTGAAGTGTTGTGGAAGCCACAATGACATGTTTATGATTTGTTTTGAAAGTCTCCTGAGTTTCCGGATGTTTTCCCACGCTTTCATATGTTTAAATCGCTCCTCACATCTTTAATCGGGCTCAGGAAATTCAGAGTAAATAATGAGAGTTAGACAACATAGATGAAGAGAGGTCCATATAGTTGCCCTGATGATACACCCCTCAGATCACTTCGAATATATTCGTTTTAGAAAAGTGAAAAATGTGTTCTAGATAATGTTGAAGACATTATTGTGAGTGATGTCTATGGTAGGATACATTTCTATATATCCTCCCCTAATGTCTACACAATATTTGGACAGTTAAATGATTGGTACAGCCTAAGGAAGTAAAAAGGGGGTCAGGAGAGGAATATGACACAACATCACCAGCTTTGATCTTGGTGATCTGTGCTGCTGATAATCTTTAGATATATATGAAAGCTCTCTGGGGGCATATTATCCAGGGATATAACTCAGGTATGTCAAAAAAGCGGTTATGTTTTTCTTTTCTCATCAAATCTTCATTATTACCTTGTGGGATCTTTCAGGGCACATATAACATGCTCACACAATGTGTTATAGTATAGTACATCATGTATCTATATACAAATGATATAGAATTTCGAGAGGAAGCAGAGAAAAAGCAAAAGGAACATATTACCAGAGAATTAAACATACCAGAGGAATGGTTATATTTGGTAATTTCCTAATATGGAGCGACGGCGGGTGTCGCCCGCAACGCGCACAAGGGCAAGGGCAGGCGAGTGCACGTGCGTATCTGACAAGGCGGGGCAAGGTCGAGGTTGAGTACGGATGAGGCACGTGCGAGGCTCGTGTGAGGCTCGCTTGAGGCCAAGTGCAGGCCCAAGTCGGATTTGTGGCCCAGAGGTCCCTGGGAGGCTGGGTCAAAGAGAATCATTGCTGCCTACAAAGAAAATGGGTCTCTAAGACCACTATTGCCCCCGAAAAGTGCTGCCTGAGGTGGTGGACGCATGGATAGGTTCGCTTTGCGTTGTCGAGTGCCTCAGCATGGGCAATGATCGATGAGGACTTCAATTATGAAGCCTTCTACTACCACATCGTCGAGTACTTCAAAGCCCCGAGCTCACCGGATAAAGCGGCAGAAATCAATTCTCTTCTTCTCTGGTGGAACCGGTAAGTATAAGCCAATATGGTATTTTGGTTTGACTGAACAACTTCATTGTAATCTAGAGTTGGCATTCTACGACGAAGCCAAGTGGCTAGTTAACGAAACTGTTGGACATCGATGGAAAGGAAACTCCATCGATTTCCTTGTGCGATGGAATCTAGGCGACCCCACATGGAAACCTAGTGACAAATGCCAAGATTTAGAGGCACTGGATAGGTACTTCGATTTGCAAGGTGTGCGCAGCTGCCGCCAACTACCTCGCAAGGCGGACGATACGGCACTGCGCAGCAATGACAAGTCCAAAGACAGGACCCATCAGCCGAGTCATGTTCCACAACAAAAATAAAATAAAAATAAAAATAAAACAAAGCAAAACAAAAATAGCCGACAATAACACCAACAATAGTACGGTACAGTATAGTAATCCAAGTCCACACTTAGTTACATAATCGAACCTTAATGGTTCCTGTCGATCGCTTTCCTCTTGTTTTGACTTTTTCCTTTTCTGAGCTCCATTGACACTTTCCTTTTTCAAATTCCACACACCTTAATTACGACGCGTCACGTCCTTACAACAACCACCTCTCTGTCTCCCTTCGTCACCATGACCTCAACACGCTCCCTGTCCCCATCGTCGTCATCGTGTGGCCGTTCGTGGTCACGCAGCTCTTCACCCGAGGCCCCCATACCTTGTATCAGCGAGCCCTCTGCAAGCTCCAGTTGTAAGCGGTGCCGGGACCGGTCATCGTCCGAGCGCCGCTCCAAGCGTTCACGTCGCTCCCGGTCCCCAGAGGACCAGCCTTCACAGGGTCGGTGGACAAACCACCCTATACTCCCTCTGGCATGGCACCAGGCACATTGCCCTCGCTGCAGCTCGTATGCAGTCCACCTCGCTGAGGCGACTGCACTCGACGTGCCGGGCATTTGGGAGGCCATCGACAACCTCGCCGACGACGCCTCGTGGCACTCCCAACGCGAACCGTACACGGTGATGCGTCGCCGCCTCGAAAACGTCCTCGACGAATGCGACAAACTCTCCCGCGACCTCGACGCCGCACGGGCCGAGATCTCTCGCCTGTCCCAGGCGACGTCATCGGCGCCACGACCCACCTCTATGGCCGACGAGGCGCGGCAATTCGAGCAAGCTCGAACGGCCTCCCTCGGTGGACCTATGGAGGTCGACCCTACCGAAAGCATTGCGGGCCCTTCCTTGGGCTCTTCTTCTCTCAGGGGGAGGGTGCAGGCAGTGCCACCTGCTCTGAGCCAACGATTGCAGGACGCTCCTGCCCCTACCCTTCACCACCAACCGCAGGATACCCCTGCTTCATCCAAGTCCCGCTCGTACAAGGGGAAAGAGCGGGCTGAACCCACTCCCCACGAGGAGGGGCAAATCACTAACGCCGCCCTTCAACCAACCCTCACGGCCGAACGTCCTCGCTACACATTCGAATCTGTCCCAACAACGGCGAGCCTCTTCCCAGAGCTCACAGGGGGAGAACGCCCCCCGAACATACTCGTCCTCGGCGATGGCACCGATTCGAACGGTGGCAAGACGTTATTCGCCCGCGTAGGCAACGACCTCTACGCATACCAGGGGCAGATGCGGGAATCAGCCGTCCGCAGCCTACAAAATGGGCTGTTCCCGCGCCGGACGCGCAGATGGAACCCGAGTGGACCAGCTCGGTTCGAGGAAGAAGTCCTGGGGCCCATCCGCCTCGTCAATTACCGCGACGGGCTGCGCATACTGTTCGAGGAAGCGCGCCAGGAACCAGAGGGCAAGGCCCCCAAGACACGCCAGGCGCTAGACCTGGTGACGTACCTGAACGTCTGGAAGAGGCACAAGAACCTCGTGACGAACGACCTCCAGCAGATCGCCATCTGCGCGTGGTGACCACCAGCGTGGTACGCCGGGAGGAACAAAGCGAAGCGGCAGAAGAAGAGAGAAGAAGCCGCGGCGCAGAGACAGCCGTCCTCTTCATGCCCGAGGCAGCCTGAGCCCGTCTCCACCAGCGTGGAGGCTAACTCGGGACCAGACCTCTCGGCCCCGCTCGCCGTTCGTCTCGAGGACAAGCCACGAGCCCCTCGCCCAACCACCTCGCCGGCAGACCATCTTGCCTTGCCCCCACAGGGCACCGCCTTTGCGACCCAGGCCGTGCGCCCCCCTCACCAGGGTGGGCGCATCCGCCTCAACTTTGTGGCCAAGAACCCGCATCTCCCTCGCGAGGCCCCTGACCTCGACGCGCAGATCGATGAATGGGTCACCTTCATCGAGAGGTGCCAGGGGCAATGCCCGAAGGAAAAGGAGCGGAATGGGCTCCGAAAGATGTTCCCCGGGGCGGTGGGACAGAACATGTTCCCAGACGACCCAGAGTCCGCGCTGGGGTGGCCCTTCCGCCAGCACGTCTGCGGTTTCCTCCTCTTGGAGCGTTTCGCTCCTATCCCACGAAGCGATTACAATCGCATGGTGTAGCAATGCGAGTTCACTCGCCTCCTCCTCGTACCTGGGCGGTACAACAACCTCCTCCGCTGGGCTGAGGTCGGGCCACTCGTTGGCCAGACCACATCCTGGGCGGGCGTCTTCACCAAGGAGACCACCATGGCGGAGGTAGCCGCATACCTCGCCGCCAACGGCGTCTCAGCGCATGAAGCTGACGACGCATTCTCTTGGGCTCGCCGTCTCGCTCGTGAGATGGTAGATCGAATCGAGCTGGCGGGTGGTTTCGAGAATCCCACCACCGCCGCCATCTACGCCCCCATCCAGGAGGACCTACGTCGCCTGGCCACCGACGACGCCCTCAACCATACTTTGGAATGGTACGGTCGGGAGGCGACCACGCTGGAAGTGCAACCCGAGGAGATTACCCCCCTCGCCACGGATGTAAGCTTCACCGAGGACGTCCGAACCCTCGATCGGTTCGGGAAGGCTATAGCCTTGTACAACCTCCCCTCCATCCCGCAAGAAGAGGCCCCGTCCTCCGGGGAGGACGCCATCTTGAGCGACGAGGCCAATCACCTCGAAGATCCCTCGCGGATGTAGGCGCGTCGCTTACCACCAATAACCGGGATATAACCCCAGATGCTAGCTACTAATGCGCTGGGGCACAACCCCCGGCTACTATACCTATACGTACGGACAATGTAGCACCTTCCATTTCAATTTATTCTTCTCCTTCTTTGCCGTATGCCGCCTCTACAGGGGGAGGGTGCAAGGGCTCGCCTTTTACGGGCAGCGCACCTGTTTAGTAGACGGTTGCCCGAAGGGCGACACATGTGACCTCTATGGTTACATGTGTCAACTATATTTCAATTACTATCCTATCACATGTATGATACAAAGGCGAGGATCGTCCTGGAGACGACCCTCATGCCTTACCCTTTCACTCACATCAATATACAACGACTGTACCGTCTGTGGTGTGACCTGAGGCCTGAGGCATATTAACCTCTTACAGAGCCAGACCCTCTTCGGAGGTCTGGCGATAAACATGGTCGGTCTCGTCTTGCGATAGGTACAGACCGCCGAGTTCTCGGTCGATCCTTGCTGTGAAAACAACAAACAAGGTCAGTCTCTCGTTGCACGATAGCGGCAGATCACCGTGTGTTCGACATCGAAAAGTACTCACTCGCATCATAAAGGACGACCGTCCACTGGCCTCCGAGCGCCAGCGTCGCTTACGTATTGTCTGTCCTGCTTTGGCTTGCAGACTTGGTTTTCCTTGTTGACTTCAGCTATTTGCACCACGTCCACTTCCTCTTTCTCGAGCATCTCGCGCTCCTTCTTCAGCTCGTCGTGCTGCTTCTTCAAGATCTTCGCCCATCCATCGACCACATGCAGACGATGCTGCCCGCCTGCTGCGAGAAAGCATTTCTTGCCCTTTGCCTCTTCGGTCAGATTGAGTTCAGGTGATACGTTCCCAGCGTCTTCTCCCGGGGTGTAAAATGTCGCATATGAGCCTGCTTGGAAATCGCTTTTGGATACGACAAGCGGGATCACCTTGGTGAATAAAAACCGGTCCGCGCCCTTGTCTAAGAACGACTGAACTAACAGCACGACTTGTGGCGGCTGCATCAGACGATCGTTCCAATTTCCGAATCGAATAGAGCTCTGTATTGTTTTGGATGAGACCAAGTCGAGCATACCCAAATATTGCTTTTTGCGATCGCACTTCTCGTTGCAACATTTGCGCGACCGTCTCTTTGACATGCCCTTCTGCCCTTCATTCTTACGGTTACACTATACTTCTTACCCCTTCACCTCCTCTCAATCCTCTTCTTCCTCACTCTTCCCGACAGAAACTTGCCTGTCCGACGACACTGGTGTGTCCGCCTGCAAACCCAAACCCTCACAATCTGTTGGGAGTTCCCCCCCTTCCTCCCCCGCCTCTGTCTCCTCCTCCTCTGTCTCCTCAACCCAACTCTCTTCCTCCCTCCTCTCCCCCT
>JBBPLB010000182.1:1365-17522 GCA_038089595.1 Bothia castanella
TTTTTTTTTTTGAAGAAATTGAATGAAATGGCACGTCGTATGATCAAGTAGAACAGAACGATGTGACAAGTTGTTTTAAGTTTTTAGCTCCGGCGTGGTCAACTGATCGTGGCAGCACATGGTCTCGTCTTACCAAATCGGTGTTGGTGTGCGGTGGGAGCTCGACGTACGATCAGCCAGCGTGATCGTGTCAGGGTACGTTTGGGTGATTGGCATCGGGGTTGGATGGATGGCGTTGTTCCGGCCGGTTGGGCTGTGAAGACGGGCTTGTCAGTGCGATGCCTTGCGTTTCGTTTTGGCTTATTCGCTAAGCGAGACTGGCCCGGGGAAGAGCAAAACTGGATACATCCTGGAGTTTGGCCTGCCAGTCACAGAATGTCACACATCGCTCACGTTAGATTGCACGTGCCACTCCTCGCAATAATACGAGGATAATCTTGCTCATTAGTTGACTTTTCCAACGCCTAGAGACCGTTGGACCATCCCTCGTCTCTGTTCACAGGGCTCCTCCACGGCTCAACTCCTTACCGTGCATGAATTCGGTCTCCGCTTCGGCTGCTTCAAGTTGGGACACTAATGTCTGTATTTTAACGAGAACAGTAGAGAAAGTGCTCGTTCCACTTTGTGATATCAGTCAATACATCATACATTCCACATGGAAGTGTAAAATGTAAGAAATTGACGTTGTAGAGAGGTTCTGAAAAAGTGCCTTGCGGGTAGGCCGCCCAAACTCGTAAAGCAAGTACATAGTGCCACCAAGATCACATTGCACAGAGAATACGTCCATAGCATACACTCTTCGATAAATAGGAGTATAGTCGCAACGGGCGTGCCAACCTGTCGTTTGCGGGTTTGCAGTGAACTGTCGTCGTTGTCTCAGAATCAAGCAAGCCTGAGCTGAGGGCAAGACGAGATGAAAGAACAAACGGCCCGGGGTATCAATATCTCTCTCACTTGGCAGTTCAACATGCGCCTAGTCTTCCACGTTCTCCTCTTCCACTGTGGATGATGCCAAGCTTGGACGACCTCCCCGAGACAGATATCAAACATGCCCACTGCTTGTAACCTCTCCAGACTTGGCTCCTCAATCGCTCGCATGCGCTCGTGGAGCACTGTCGACTGCGCCTCGACCCAGAGGGACTCGAGCACGCTCGTCCCCACGATGGACAACTTGGGTGGGATGGCGGTGGTGCTTTGCCGAGGGTGACGATGGCAAGGACGAGAGCGGTCAAGGACACAATGGATGCAAAGAGGGCCTGCCAGCATGGTGACGCGTAAGATGTGGACGAGTGGAGGTGAAATCAACGTACGGGTGTTGCGTTGAGCTACACATGCATAATCCCCGACCCATGACACGCATCAGCCCTCGGAATGGGCAGTGGGACGGAGAGAGACAAGAATCCACGTACGTTGAGCTGCCATTGCAATACATTACTCGACACCCGACTCTCACTGACAGCACGTTGGAAACCGCCCCCAGTCTCTCCAAGTTGGCCCACTGGTGTGGCATGAAATGTGAGGCGACGATCTTTACGAAGGAGGCTACGTACCGAGCCATAGAAACCTCGCCGCCGTCTGCGAAATCGCATTTTCCAGCTGCGATGGACTGAGTGTCACAGACGGATTGGCGCTCGACTGCATTGCAGACGCAGCATTGGCAGCCGACAAGTTTAGTCCGAGCAGGGACATCATGTAGCTGTCCAGATGCACAAGGTCAACGTCTCCGTCAACGGACGCGGTTCGGAAAAGAAACCAACGTTCACCTGTCCATGTCTGTAAACCAGGCAGCGGAGTTTCCCTGGGAAAACTCGCTGTATGAGCCAGTAATGTCGTTCACGAGGGTGGTCGCCATCTGCGCCATAACGCGGCGTGCATGAGCGAGCTCGCTCAGAAGGCATGATGCGTGCACACACCCCAACACTGAGATTCGTTGCGTTGCCGGGCGACCACACCGACCAAGAGGTGCTGGTGGATAAGGAAGCTTGACTTGGGGTCGACACCAGCTGATTGTCCTGCAAATTCAGCGTGGTGAGAGTGGTGTATGTGCTGAGCGAACATGCGCCGAAATAGGTCAACGTGCTCGAGGTTTGACTCGTATTTTGTCCTGTGATTCGAGGTCAGTGGTACGTGTGACTTTGTCCGCGGAATGCTGTCCCACCTGATGGCATATACATCCAATTTAACTCGACAACAACAGGGTCGTGGACAGACTCATCCATGTTGATGCCAGTTGTGATCATATAAAATAAAGTCTGCAGACACACTGCACACTTTGCACCTGTAAGGGCTCAATGGATGGATGAAGAGAAAAGATAGCTACCTTGTCAGGGGTGTTTGAATAAACAACATCCTTCCCTGTGATAATGTCAACATGAGGGAAATGGGGTCAGAGCATCACACAACTCACAAATTGGGGATACCAAAAAACTGCTGTTGTTGATCCCATTCAAGGAGAAGCCAACCTGGTATTCCTCTTCAGTGTCATTATATAGGTTGTTGAAATAGTTGCTATTCAAGTCAGAATAAAATATGTGTCTTACAAGGTTCGAACACTCGACCTTAGACTGCTAATGCATACTAGACCATTACACATGAACTCTAGACTGGTCATGTGATTCATGACTCAGATCATGCAATTCTGACATAATATGGTGTCATTATCACACCATATGGTGTGCTCTAGTTATTATCCAATAGTGTAATATGTGCTTATCTTCAATCAATAACACTATTTCCTCTTATCTTTGATTCTGATTACTAAGGGATTTATAATCTCTTTATAGAGTTCAAACTCCCCTTTAACCTTATTATTAGCAGTATATAAGATGTGCATGTATCGCCCTCTTTCTACAGTCTGTAATTTCCACTTTTATATTCTAACCACTATCATCTACTGTTGAGCCCTAGCTTCAGTATCTAAGCTCTACTCTTTACTACTTCCATTACCAACTTTGCTCCTTGTTCAAGTGAGTATCTCCCACTTGATCCTCTCGCTTCAAGAAAGAGTGTTGCTATTTCTATTTGGGTCCTTGTGCGTATCCCTTGTCCATCTTCTTTAGGTTATGAGCCCTGTATAAACTGCAGACAACAATTAGCAGCTTTTTACTATGATCCCTGCATTACACAACAAGAATGAGTTGGTTCTTGATATGCTTTGGATTCTGGCTTTTGTGTTGGTTCTTTATGGTTTATGGCCTGGATCTGATGTTTGGATTCCTAACAATAACCATTTATCTTTGAAAGCAATCATTTCTAGATCTGCTATCCATACTTCAATATCAGTGTTATGTCTAATGACTCTCACTTTTATCTTTTTCATTTGTTTTGCATCAACAATCAATACTAATCATTGTCTCTTGGCCCTGAATCTTAGATTCATTGTCCAGGTTAGTTCAGACAATTCTGAATCTCTTCATGGTTGGACTATCAGATGCACTTGAAACCAACCAGCCAGAAACCCTGGTATCTGTGGAGGTTTAAGACCTTCCTCTTCTTCATTTCATCCAGTAGATGCATATGCTAGAGGATTACCTTGCATTTGCTCTATTTCTACATTCATATTTGGACTATCTTGTGCACCTTGCCTTGGTAATCCATTAACTTCTCCTATTTTCTCTTGTCGATTGACTTCTCACACTATCTGAAATCAATTGACATCTACCAGAGGACAATTAGTTCCTCCCTCTCACTATAGATCCATAGAATGCACCTCAGGTAATCCAGAATTCATTCCAGCTACTTGATGGAACTGTATTTGTGAAGGAGCATCTCCACATTGTCATACCAATGGAGTACCTATCCAACACCATTTTCACAACAGTCAAGATATCTTCCTTTTCAATCATCAAATTGAGCATTTGTTAAGTAGAGATTTAAATTCTCCTTATTCTCTCCTCTCTGATCCAGCTCCTTCTTACCAATGCCCTCCAACTCCTCCTCCTTCTAATAATGACTCAAAATCTATGGTTTATACAACCTCCAGTTGCCCTTAATCTCATAGTGGCACCTCAACTGGTCACTCTGATTCCCCTCCTTCATATGGAGGTAGATCCCAATGATATGGAACTCTAGGAGTTCCTAGAGGATCAAATGTTGGAGGACTTAGATCTGGTTATCAACTTGAACGAACCCATCCACTTTGAGGATGACCACACACAAGTGGTCCACCTCAATCAGATGGCTGACACGTTCCCATTCCTGGAAGTAGCCTAGTCCAACAGGTCTCCAGTCTGGAGGTTCCCAATGTACCATCCTACCTCTACTTTATGGACAGCTCCTCTACTTCTCCTCTCTCTGGAAGTCAAGACAGAGAAGATAATGGTGCAAATACCCAATGATGGAGAACACTGGATGTATCAAAGTGTAAGGCGAAACAACTTCTATTGGCAAAAGGAGTATGTTCCCACCTAGTGTGGGAGCGATGATATTTTTTCACCTGATCATCTTCATCTCTAGACCTCTTGTATTGTGGATTTGGTCAAGGTACCATTTGCTTATTAGGTCAAAGCCCCTCTTAAGCAGCAAGAACAAGTTCTCCACTACTTCTCTCAATTTTCAGGAGATGATAGAAACTGGTACCATATTGTTCAAGTCTGGGCTTACCAGGACAAGTCAATTGCTTCAATTTATGAAGCAGCTGGGTTTGCATTCATGGTTGACAGATATGAGCTCATCCCTCACTTTCCTATCCATTGGCAAGAATGGGAAGTGATTTGTACCGACCAGTATATCTGGCATGAAGATGTCCAATTATGGACTGAGACACTCAAACCTAATATTGTCATCCCCATCACTGACTACTTTGATCAAAATCAACAGACCCATGCAGGCAACACCATCTACATTGCTAATCATCTATGCTATTGGAGGTCACTCTTTTTCTATGAGAATAAAGAGATTGGTAAACTTGTTGATCGATGATCTACCATCCTCAAGCATGGTGTCTGGCACCCTGGTCTTGATGGTGATGACAACCTCGACCCTTGTCACACTTTCCCTTAGCATTGGGATATTTCAAGCCAACATGAGTGGAATAAGTACATGGACACAAAATGGTGCAGGGAATTCCACAACAAAAACTCTGACTGGAGGCAAGCTTCACACTTGCTTAATATTGACAAAATCTACCAGCAGGAAAAGAAATTGTGGAAAAACAAAAACATTAAGCTTAATTGCCAACTTAACAATTACTGCATCCACACCAGGTTCTTAAAAGAGCAACTCAATAATGTCCATGATGTGAATCGAGGCTTGGGATGCCAATTCAACAACCTTCTTATAGATTACTATGAGGCTATCGATGCTTAGAGTGATCTCAAAGAAGAGCATGAGTCTCTCCTCAGACAAGTGGTTTTATTGTAGGCTGAACTTCAAACTCACTGCCAAAGAATGGTTGTTACTCAAGATGTTGAAGTCTAGGTTTCTATACCTGTTCTTGATGAACCAATACAATCAGTTGTGGGACTGAGTTCCAGATCAGACCTAGCCTTTACCAGTACAGTTAGATGGTCATTATGCCAGCAACATCAAACAAGACACAAGTCTAGGCATTTCTATCTTAGAAAGATATAACTTGGCAGTTAACTTTTTAAATATGAACTGTTTTTCCTTTTACACTTTTGATTTCTCTTATATCACTCACAATTCAAATACTTTAGAATGGGATGATGAGGACAGCACTACTGCTACCTTTGAAAATCCTCATTTCTTTCCAGAATTGTTTTTTGTAGATTTTGAGAAACTTGTACCACCAAAAGAATTGAGAAGTTTTTGGTCTCAAGCTCTGTCCTCCTTAAATCCCTTTGCTTCAGAAGAGGAATGGGTTCAGACTTCACATACCATTAACACTTTTGGGTCTAGTATTGGAACTCCTAGTTCTATTTTTTCCCTGCCTGCCCTTGCCTTCTCTGCCTTGCCCACATCCCCATCCTTGGATGTATTCCTTGGCTTTCCTACTGTTTCTGGTACATTTTGTGATTCTTCTTCTCTTGTTGCTTTTTCATCCTTGGAAGGATCAGTTAAACAGGAACTATCTCCTACAATGGATATTGGACCTGTTCTTCCCACTAAAGTAGCTCCAGAGGTCTTAGAAACAATTGCCATCATAGACAGGATGTGTATACAAGAAGAAGAACAAAGATGAAATCAAGAGGAATCAGAAGATTCAGATTCATCAGAGGAACTATATGTTGAACAACATGTTCATACTTCCTTGCCCACACAATCTGAACAAAGGAGGATGTGTTATCAAAGGAGGCTAGCATGACAAGAAATTGCTGCTAGACAACTATTTGAATCAGATTCAGAAGAGGATGATGATTAGGAAGAAGACAAAGTTGAGAAAGACTTATATTCAGACAAATATTCCAATGAAGAAGAAGAAGAGTCTTATTATTCTAATTTCTCATCATCGGAATACCCTCCAGAACCTAAATGGTTACCCATAACCTATACTCAGGATTCAACAGAACTAGAGCTCATCAGCTTGACATATCATGCCAATAGTCCATTTGTTCTACCTAAGGAAGAGAAACAGGATCTTCCAGATCTGCTATGTTCTTTCTCCTCTATTCTGCATATACTATTAACAATTACTGATGTATATTCTACCTCTAATTCAGACATCAAATTCCCTTTAAAGACTATAATCTATGAAGATGTCTTCCCAATTTAATGTTGCAAAATTGATGGAAAACTCTTTTGGCAAGCAAGTCCCTGTCTTGATTGACAGCATCAATTATGATAAATGGACTCATTCTATAGAGGACATACTTGTCATACAAAAAGTTGTCCACATAGTAAATGGCACTGAGACATATGTTTAGTAAACTATTGCAAATGATGTCACAGAAACTTATGCTGCACAACAAGCCTAGACTGATAAGAATGCTCTTGCACAATCTGTGATTTTATACTTCCTCCTGGATCATATGAAACTCATAAAGTTCACAGACTACCCAGTTCCTGATATAACCACCATTCCTTCCACTCCTGGTTGGGATTCCAAGGCAATGTACCTTTGGAATCAACTCAAATTGCAGTTCAAATCAGCTGGCATTGCTGTCAGATGGGCTACAACCAATGATCTTGATGCTTTCAGGATCAATACCAACAAGGATATTATGTTGGAACTATCAATCCTCATGTCAAAAATATATGTGCTTGGGGAAGCTGGAAAAATCCTCTCAGACAATGATCAATTCATTGTCATTCTTCAAAAGTTACCAGCACAATACAAAGTCTTTGTCTCTCATGTTGTAACTTCTACAATGGTGGCTCAAATGAAGCCAGATCTGCTTTTGGCTAGGGTACAAGCTGAATCCCTTTCTCAAAATGCAATTGCCAATCAAGGACTTTCTTCTCAAAGGAAATATGCCAATGTTTCAAAAGATCAAACCTTTGGTCATACCATATCTGATCAAGCTTGGACTTCCACTGTTAATTGTGCTCCTCAACAGTCAGTGTGCAATCATTGCCACAAAGGTCATTGTACTGAAAACTATTGATTACTCCATCCTGAAAAACACTCTAATGCTTCTAAGGGTAAAGTATCGTCTTCTGCTTGACCAGTAGAAGTTTCAGCTGCTAGAGGGGGGTTTTCAGGACGAGGACATGGAAAAGATAGAGGTAATATTTCCAGAGGAAAAGGAAAGGTCAAAGCTAGTGCTGTGGAACTTTCTAATGAGAATTTTTTCCAGGAAGTAGAATTTTCTTCTCTGGGTGGTATGCCACCAATTGAAGAAGAACCTGCAAGTTGCTGGGATGGTATGAAAGTAGATGCACCATTCATCATGGGTTATGATATGGCCAATTGGCCTCTCTCTCTTGTATACTCTATAGTATCTTCAACTGGTGACCTGCATGAAAACATTTTATGCATAGTCAAGTACTATAGTTACCATGCTTCTCTCTACATCAATAAACACCCCATACTATAAGGTATACATCCACTAAGTTTTATATAAGCAACCCCAACAGTTCATGAGATATGAATATTTCTTTGAAAAGAATGACCTAGATGAAAAACATATCATGCTAAGTCAGAAAGAGAAGCTATGCATTTCCTTTTCTATAATGGATGGAGTCAACCATGGACTACCATCCTACAAAATTTCTCCTCAATAGCTTTATCTGTTGTAAAGATATCCATGAATCTTTGGACATTAGTTTTCAATAGTACTTTAACTAGTTTATTAGCAACAATCATGTAGTACTGGTTTCAATCAGGTGACTGCACAGACAAATCATGTGATAAAAATCACATGATCCAGGGAATCACATGACCCTTGTCTTACTTAGAGTGTTGCCAACATAGCCACTCAGGTACAGCATTGATCTAGAACATTCCAAGACATTCCTATGGATCTAAAAAGAGAATAAGGTTATATTAAACTCTAAACCTTCTATGAGAATGAATAGCCTCTCTCAATCTATACTCTCACAGCCCCACTGATTCATAGTGACTCAAAATAACACATTGGGACTGTGACTCAGAATGACTTATACTGACTAATCCAATGTCTGATATGAATCCCAGCACAGCCACTTATAATATGTATATAAGAAGAGCTGATTGTGTCTCAAAACCAATCTTAGATTTATTGCTTTGGTAATAGATAAGATCACTGATAAGATAGCCCCTGAGCGATAAGATCCGGCCGATTAGATCGTTTAGATAAGCTTAAAGAAGTGGAGATAAAGAACAATCTCTCTTCTAATCAGTATTAGGGTTTTTAGCCTACACTATTGTACATTTAAGACTTTGGCTAATCAGTACTAAGTAGAAAGCTTCAGCCAATAGGAGGACTGGTCCAAGACCCCTCTGATTATGTCATCAATCAGTTATTAGGTGGCCACTATAGCAGAAAGGCACTACAACCTAGATAAATCTAGTCTAGGAATATCTAATGCCTGAGTGTACAATTGTACATATCTAGCACTCTAGTGAGCCAATACAGTAGGTTTACAAATAACCAAATTGAGTGAACACTGAGTGACCCTAAAGGGAATTTTCCCACACTTTACTTTTCAGATACAACATCTAGTTTAAACACTAGAAACATATTAGTAGATTCTCTAGTATTATATTTGAGAATTTATTACACAACATCCACAAATGATCAGAAGAAACCTTCTATCTCAGGATTTACATAATCAAGGCACACCCTCACCATAAATCCTACACAGCCATCAGACTTACAGATCAAGCACAAACCATCCAACAAGCTATAATCTATTATTGCAAGTATTGTACAGTATTTAACATCTAGGACTTGATTACCTTATCATAGTCAACCCCTGTTACATATATTAGCTAGGAATAAGCCAACCTGAGTTTTTAGGATAGTATATCCTGGATTTAGAAGAACAATTGGGGATTTAATTTGCTAAGTTGCAACTCATTCAGTAGTATTCTATTGATTGACCTGGTAGACTAGTTGTTAGTCACTAGTTTATAGTAAGATTGGGTCTGAAGGAAAGCTTGAGGGATATACCTAGCATTCTCTTCATCTTTTCCCAAACAACAACAACTGGAGTCCACCATGAGGGGTTGGCTTTTAACACACACTAGTGTACACTGAACATCATTATCATCACTACAATCTAAAGAACTACTCTTTCATCAACTACCTAACACTCAACTCTACCTAACCACTATGACTACCTCTCATAACTATCTCCCAGGACCCAAGAGTAGGGATACTTTTAGGACCTTTAGAGGAGATCATTGTAAAGTCCATGACTTTATACATCACTATGAACACCTCTGTGAACAGTGCAAGATTGCTGATGATGCAGACAAGTGCAGAAACATTACCACCTACTATAGCAAGACTGTCAATGACTTAATTGAAGTACTTCCTGAATATCTTGCTAATAACTGGAAGGAACTAAAAGAGAAAATCTTTGAACACTTTGATGCTGACCAGGAAAGCATCCACTACAATCTAGGTGACTTGCAATACTTCACAAGGAACTATGCCAAGAAGCCTATGATGTCACTAACCCAATGGAAGAAGTATGTATGCAAGTACACTACTATTGCTCAATATCTCAAGGTAGACAGTATCATTACTAACACTGAGTACAACATCTATTTCTGGCTTGGACTACCACAGACAATGAGAGACAAGGTTGAAACACACCTACTAGTAGGAAATCCCAAGCGAGACATCTCTCAACCTTTCCCAATCAAGGATGTAAGTGATATAATGCAAACACTACTCCACAGACAGCACTTTGATGCTAAGTGCTTGGGAGGACAATATTCCCACAAGTACTATGACTCTGTCTCTGACTCAGACAGTGAGGAAGACTCAGATAGTGTTATGATCTTTTTCTTTTCCTTCATATAGCCCCTCTTTTCTTCACTATTACAAACAGACTGAGCTATTCCCATGGGCACACACTTACAATAGCATGCACTATTTCAAACTTTAATCAACTCCTTGGACCCCTTGCTACCTATTCAATACCTTTCCATAGTCTTACCTTATTTTCCCATCAGTAGCATTCCTTATCTTTCACCTTGTATTTTTCTCTCACCATTGCCATCTTCTGTTTAGACCTTATCTCCTTATATCATCCCTCTTCTTTGATGATACTCATAGTTCCTATTCCCACATAGCCACCACCATGGACTATAAGTAGGCCGACTCTCTTCATGTAAACTCCAAGCTAGTTCTATGCAATATCAGCTAGATTCTAGTCTCACTCCAATCCTTAAGTGGGAACCCTGCCCCACTAAGTCTCCCTCCTTCGTCACCATCTTAAACAACTGGGAATAGTGCCCCAGCGTTGTGACTTCTTAGGAGTAGCCAATCCAACATACTCAGTTGGTTGACCTACTGTTGAGTGGTCACTATAGCTAGAGTCTACGCTTTAGTGTAACAGATAGTGGATATGAGTCAGGATCATACCATTATTGATACAAGCATAAATCTCATAAGTATCACAAGGACTCATCTAGGTCTAAATCTACAACTCAAGACCAGAGGCAAAAGGAATCTAAGGTTATAAAACCTAAGCCTGAGCCCAAGGGAAAGAATACCCTCAAGCAGGACTCCATAGATGATCTAGTAGACAAGATGAGCAAGCTTAGCATCAATGAACCAGCCTATGCAAAGGCTTATCTCAGCTTTACTCATCAATTCAATAATAGCTAGGGTCTTTTCAACTCCCTTAGCTAAGAGATCTATCCCTCAACCTCAGCAAACTAAGCCTGATAACTCTAGACCAGCTTTTAATAGTAGAGACAATACATCAGGTTATAAATCTACTCGAATCCCCTATTCAGCTTGTAAGGGATGTAGATCTCCTGATCATCAGACTAGGAATTGTCCAGTCATTAGGGAACTAGTAGTCAGACATGAATTAGCTTACAATCCTGAAGGACTACTCAGCCTCAAAGATACTAATGAACCTCTAAATCAAAAGCCTGAACAAACACTAGCTAAAGCCTATGAAGAGGCTAAATTACTCCAGACATCCTAGATTTCTAGAACTTCATCTAACCTCATTACCATTGATCATACTTATGATCATACTCATAACAAATGAGGTTCAGCCTATTATATGGTACCAGACATGGACAGAGATGATAATGATGAAGACTATCAATCTGATTGTGACAACTATAAGAACTCTGAGATTGAGGAGTACTACTGTGAAGGTAAAACAGATGACAACAATGAAGACAGAGAACATGACAACTACTACCAACCATTAGCCCAAGCCTATACTGCTGAATGAACTAACCATGAAACTACCCAATGACACCAACAAGTGATGGATGGTGTCTACATGCCTCCATGTTCAAGACAACCTGAGCAGACTGAAAATAAACCAATATCAGTAGCCAGACCTGGGCAAAATGAAGTAGTACTCACTAGACATCAAGGGGACAAGCCTGAACACAAGATAGGACCATCCTGGAATGTCAAATAAGAGGATGAAAGAGACAAATCTAATAAAAAGGAAAGATTAGTAACTCCAGCACATGGAATACCTCAGAGAAACCCATTAAGTGGGCAAGCGAATATACCTAATCTCATTCAAAGACCTCTACTGAATGAGCAGCCATGAGCACAAGCTGTAGCTCCAGTAATGAGGGGCCCAGTCTCTCAAGACATTGGGATGAGAGATGGGACAAGGAATGAAAAAGACAAGCGAAGAGGTAATTCACCTCAGTTCCAGCTTTGCAACAAAGTGGCTGACACATGAATGCCAGCCACATCAACTCCTGCTGAGAAAACAGTACAAACAAGAAAATCACCCCTCTCACTTGCCAGTGACCCATGTAAGGATTAGCAAAGATACTTGAGGGACTGTCTGGACTAACAAGTGGTGAAGTACTAGCAAACTCATGAGAATTAAGCTCATTACTAATGGATCAGCTCAAGCCAAAAATGGTAAGTATTACACAACCACCCATATAAGTGATGTCACACTACACACAAGTAGAACCCAGTCAAGTGGTTGATGAATCAAGCATACTGCTCCTCCATGTCTTAGCTAAATTTGATGATGTGGAGATCCTGGCAATAGTTGACTTGGGTAGTGAGGTAAACCTACTCCAAGTTGATGTATTCAATAAATACCTAGTACAAATACCTAGCAACATTAGCAAGTCTATAGTTCTAATGGATGCAAGCAGAGGACAAAGTACATTAACAGGAAAAGTGTCTAACCTAAAATTCAACATATGTGGAATACAAACTGAAGGGGACTACTGGCTCACTGAGTCTACCCCTCCCACTATCATCCTAGGGCACAAATGGCAGTGTCAGAACCTTGCTTAAATAAAGGAATGACTGGAAGGCATGTTCCTAACTTACAAATTCATTCCCAGGTGTAAAAGACTCAAATTGGAAATCTTGCTCCAGCCAAGTGAAATTAACAGTGTTCGATGTCACCAAAGTGACAGGCTGATAAGTGAAATGAAGCACAGCCACAGAGGTGCTGTTTCCACTCACTGTATGCAAGTAGTCACTCTGAAGTCAGACAGAGCACCATCGGTCCCAGACAGAGAGCAGAGTTTATTACCAAGTATATCTACTGCATTTGACCAATTAGAGACAGAGGATGAAGTATTTAAGGGAGAATTGATCAACTACAATGAGTGGGCAGCACCCAGTGTAATGGAATCAATTCCTTACCCACTCTGCGAGGCTTACTCTACCAGCTTCCAACTGGACCCTGACCTTTATATTTCTAGTGCTAGACTAGTAGATCTCCGTACACATGATAATAGCAGAGCTACCACCTATCCCACACTCATCATGGCTCTATCCTCCATTGGTAACATTGAAGACTCACACCTCCTCAGTTATGTTATTCCGGTTGAGCTTCTGTCAGTAACTACCCTCCAGGTAGGCTGGATTACACTACCCACCATCCCTCTTCCTACCAATGCTCATCAGATTACATCTCTGATTCCTTTCACTCTCTATGAATGGAAGTACTATATCAACAATCCATCTCCTTTCATCCACAACTACTACCAGATCTTGAGGAACACATTTGCGAGCTCCTTCCACCTCCTCCTTCACTTGCCCTCATTAACAACAAGGGATATCCCACTCCATTACCTCCTCCACCATCTCCACCCTACTCCAGGATCAAATATGAAGGAGATGATGATGATCCCACCCAAGTGGAGTGTGCAGCAAGACGTGCTTCACTCCTTAAGGACTTAGAGACTGAGCATGAAGTCTTTCATAAAGCCAGTAGAGCTGATTGGTCAAATTATCACTCTAGCAATGTGTAATGCAACTGTGGACACAATTGACCTTGGAGGTCAAAAATCCAAGCCCAGAAAGCATCCTCATGGAAGTGATGAGGTCCCAATGGGGAAGGCTAAACAGCATTGTCATTGAAGTATTATCAATCTTTTTGTTTTCTTGGTCACTTTCTTGAAACCTCATTTTGCATATACAATACATAACACATAATCCTGTCTCTCAACACTTTGGCTATCTAAGTACCTCAAGTACATAATATATTCATTGACTGCCTGCAAGGTGTGAGAATGGCCATACTTAGGCTTGTATGCTTGGTTTAATATACAAAGTACACAGAAATATATGGTGAGGCAGGGAAACCAAGACAGTGTTGGATATTCTACATGAGGACAGGTGTATGCTTGGCTTATGAGCATTCAAATCAGATGTTGCTTCCAACAATATATCATATGCCTGGAACTACTGGTATATTTGTTGTTAGCCCACTTCCCATCAATTCACTTTATAACTGACATGCAAGACTTTCCACCATGTCTTTCCACCTTATAGTCAACACAAAAGACATCACCTGTCATCCATAAGCCTCAATCCATCATTATTTCCATGAGAGGAACTGGAGAGCACAGTTTAGTATGTCATTTTGGAGTGAAAACGAAGGAATAGCTAGACCCTGCCAAGAAGATGTAATATTTGAGGAAGATGATGTTCAAGAAGGCTGAACTAGGCACTAGTCCTACAGAGATGAGTGGGTGTGACTGTTGTTATGCTAAAGCGTAGACTCTAGCTTATAGCAACCACTCAACAGTAGGTCAACTGACTGAGTACATTTGGTTGGCTACTCCTAAGAAGTCACAACACTGGGGCACTATTCCCAGTCATTAGAGACAGTGAAAAAGGAGGTGGACTTAGTGGGGTAGGGTTCCCACTTAAGGATCAGAGAAGGACTAGAATCTAGCTGGTATTGCGTAAAACTAGCTTAGAGTTTACAGGAGGAGAGTCAGCCTACTTATAGTCCTTGAAGGTGGCTATGTGGGGGTGGGAACTACAAGTATCATCAAGGAATAGGGATGATACAAGGAGATAAGGTCTATAAAGAAGATGGAAATGGTGAGAGAAAAGTATAAGATGAAAGATAAGGAATGCTACTGATGGGAAAATAAGGTAAGGCTATGGAAAGGTATTGATTAGATAGTGAAGGGTCTGAGGAGTTGATCAAAGTTTGAAATAGCACATGCTATTGTAAGTGTGCACCCATGGGAATAGTTCAGTCTGTTTATAATAGTGAAGAAAAGAGGGGCTAAAAGAGAAAAAGAAAAAGATCATAACATTACCCCGGTAATAGCTTCAAGTGAACCTCACTTGACTTATAATTCTCTATACCCTCCATAAGGGGACCTGGTCATGTTTCCTTCAGCTTTGTCATCAACAAAGAACTCATCCTCGAGTAGCCCATCATCCCAAGAAGGGTAGTCATAGGTAGAGTGGGCAGGGGTGCCTGAGCAAGTGTAAGGGGTATAGATGCATTCATGCTGCCAGTGACTTGGAGCGGCAGTGAAACAGTGAGGACAAATATACTGGGGACAATCACACTTCCAATGGTTGGTACTCCTGCATTCAAAACATCAAGAAGGTTAGTGGGAAGTGGATAAAGGTGGTGGCTGCTCTGGTCCATGGATGGTGACCCTGATGACACATTGGAAGACAGTTTCCTCTGGGACCTAAGTGAAATATGCCTCTTGTTCATCTGGGAGAGTGGACATGCTGGATGGGGTTGGAGCCGAGGTAGATGGGGGAGGGGTGGTGGCTTCTGCAGGTATGTTGACCTGCACAAAAACACTTTGTGCACAGTCAAGCACTGTAGCAATCAAGTGTCTCTCTCTCTCAATAAATAGCTTATACTATAAGGTATCCATCTACTAAATTTTATATAAGCACCTCTAGTAGTTCCAAAGATATGAATATTTCTTTGAGCATTTATATTTACTATATATTGTAGTACTTAGTTAGTTAGATTACACTAATCATGTAGCTGTCTCCTATTGGCTAAAGATTCACATCATGTGATTAGAGTAACAAAGAGGTTGTCACATGACCAACAAGTCACCTGAATGTGCAGCCACTCAGGTACATGCTTGGTCTAGAATATACTAGAATATTCCTAGATCTGTTCTGATGACAAATTAGATACCTGGATTTCAAATTGGTATCTAGGAACAGGAACAGGAACAGGAACAGGAACAGGCACACTGTTCCTATGCAATCACAGCCTCACAGGAACACCCCTGTATCTTGATGTTAATAGATTTCAAAATATCAAGAAGTATTAAACTCTGTTCAGACACAAAGCTCTAAAAGCAATTTCACATTCAGGAACAGACCCTGACATCAAGGGACTGCCCTGAAGGCTATGCCTGT
>JBBPLB010000186.1:1946-17339 GCA_038089595.1 Bothia castanella
TACAATCAAGGCTTAGCAGGCGCTCTGACCAGCGCATTGTACAGCGACCCACAAGTCAATCGCTGTCGCACCTGGTATGCTGTCAGTCCCGCCAACCCCGACCACTGTAAGTTTTCAGCGTGTCCAGATTGAGGGATCGAGGTGAACATTCACCCGTGGGCACGCTTCGACGTCTGCTGGCCATGGCAAATAGATACCTTGAAACACAAGCGCCTCCAGGTCCCCATAAGGACCACAGACTTACGTCCAAGTCCGCGGTGGCCTGGCAAGAAGCTTACCCTGACTGTATGGAATGAATCCCTGCAATTTGAGAACGAGTGTACATTTCCGCTGATCGGGACCGCAGGCTCTCATGCATGCGTGGTCGTGAAACATACAAATGCTCTTGATCTTTCAGACGTGCGGCGATCCGGAGGCTCGACGATGTATCAGTGCAAATCTCGATACATTGTTCTAATCCGTCGGCGAAGGCGAGGCCCGAACAAATGAAGTCATCCCAATGATTCGTCGCACGCACACTATGTACTAATTGCAAGAGGTGCCGTCAAATTGTCAAGCCAGCACGAGCTCCGGAGGCTTTCCTTCTTCGGCGACTTCGTCCTGTGACAAGGAAACCACTTTGTTCCAGGTGAAATCGCCTTGTTGGAGGGTGACGATGCCGCAATCTTATTACTTTACGTTGCCCCTTGGAACATGGCATGGCCGCCTTCTCTGAGTGTTCAATTTACGCACTTTCGACACGCTGCGTGTTGCGGTGCCTCAAACCTTGTTTGATGGTGTGTTTGGTGCGTTTACGATCTCGACACAGTATTCCGCGGAACATATCAACCAATGGCGTTTTTGTTCTTCGATAGCATGCATTCTCGTCACCCAAACCATGGCTTTATACCAATGCCAAGCTTTTCCCTGTATTCAATAGGTCCATTACGTTTCTCCGTTTCTATGGGTATACGTAAGTAATCCTGCTTCGACTCTGGAAGCCCTCAGAAAGCTTGATGGTTATCGTGTGTTTGATTAGCCTACCAGCTGCCCGCGGAATTACATAGACACGAGGTGCGCTCTGCCGTGAGCCTTCTAGGTGAGTGAGATCAGACGTGCTTCACGGGTGCAGCTGCGTCGTGGGTAGGATCCGTTGTGGTTCTTTTGACAACGTTGAAGGCCTCAATAGGTGCGATAATTGAATTGGGAAACATGCTAACACTGACCATAATACTATGCAAACTACACATCCGTAATATGAATGACATGCCTATATCTAGTTCTATGTACAATAATGTTAGATGCTACAAACATGGAGTCTAGTTATTCTATGCCTGTGTCGTAACTTCCGCTGAGTCTGAGTCGGACGAGACAGTGTGCTCTATTTTCTCCTGAATATCGTCGTCCCCTGCTTCTATCGGGAACCTTTTTACGAAAAATGAAACCTTCGTAGCCAATTCACAATTAGTAGCCCGACAGAACCTCTCGATTGCTATACTCACCAACATAGCCACACACAGAATTGGCACGCAAACGATCCAGATTGTCTAATGGAGGTAATGTCACCATTATGATTAGTCGGTGAAGCACAGATTGCATACCTGGATAGCCTTCGAGACAGCGCTAAGAACCCCCCATCTCAGCGACAGGGGCTCAATCAAACTCAACGATGTCCAGTTAATTGATGAAGATGATCCTTGAATTTGATAATCCGACGGCATGTTATGTGACAGCATTCCCTCGAATGTCAAACCAGCGACGGCCTTGACCCAAAACGTGAATTATAATGAATGAAAGTAATGTGCAATAAACCTTACCAATCCAATCGTTGCACCCGTGAATCTCACCAAGAAAAACGCGCTCGTTCCTGTTGCCAGATCAGCGGGTCCTAGCGCTTTTGCAAATACCTGGTATGGTGCATGGAACAACATCCCAATGCCGATACCAGCTACTAGCGGAAAGATCGACTGCCAAAGGCGAAGGGAGTGCTCGTTAAGTAACGTGAGAAGCCCTGGAGCGGACATGAGAGAAATTCTAATCATGCAATTCGGCCTAGGCTTACCAAATCCTACTGTTGCGATGAGAAGCCCAGTCGTTATCACCCATTTCTGACCAGTCGTATCTCCCGTCCTTTTCTGCCAATATCCAATCAGCCAAGCAACCGGCATAGAAGCCAGTGAGGATCCGAGGGAATACGGCAACATCTGAATGCCAGCTTTCAGAGGAGTTGAGGCATTTACTGCCTGACAGGAAGTAAGTCCTTGTCTGGTTAACACAGTGAACGAGCGCACCTGGAAATATAACGCGAGATAGAAAGTCCCAGCGTTAAACGCCAGATTATGGAAGAACGTGATAATGAGGACACAGACTGGCAGGTCAATGAGTTCATGAATACCGTCCGATCAGATGTTCCCATACCAATGGTGAGACTCCTAAAAGTTACAGGCGGGAATAAGGCATCACGACTCGTGTGCGCCTCATAAAAACCGCCAATGATGAGGATTAATGGCCCGATTATGATAAGCGAAAGAGTGGTGGGCGAAGTCCCTGTAAATTGAATGAAATTTTGAACTCGTGAGCCCACTATCTCGCCTTACAACCGTTGCTCGCGGCAAAGCTAAAGCCGACAATTAAGAGCCCTGTCCCAACCATAAAGAGCAGTCTGCAAATCTGCCGTAAGCTTGTGGAAATGAGGACTTAATCATACACCTACAGGCCAAGAAAATCGAATTTTTGAGTAAACGTTTGCCAGGAGGCACCGTTGGCCCGACCGATAGTGATATCTCGAAGAGATAGCAGCAGAAGAATGAACGCAACCGTGCAGACTGGGAGGTTCATGTAAACTTGAGGGAAGACGGCGTTGAGCGGAGAACTTTAATAGTTTAACTGTTTGCTACTTACAAGCCCATCTCCAATTGATCGTGCTAGATGAACCAGCTAACCGACACGTGTATCGGCACATGCTCGAAACTATGATAAATGACTTACAGCTGAATAATCCACCTAGTAAAGGTCCTGCAATGGCAGAACAGCTCCACGTAACACTGAGCGCCTGGGACCATTTGGCCCTGTTTTTTGGCTCGACTATTTCGGAAGTGATGACCCATACTGAACTGACTATACCTCCGCCCCCGACACCAGCCACAGCCCGAGCTAATATAAGTCCCATAATGGACTTGAAGTAATCTGATCAGGAAAGATATGCCATGGAGAAGTCATCATGGATTACCTTGGCTGCACCACAGAGTAAAGACCCAAGCGCAAAAATCACCATGCTTGTGTACAGAATATTCTGAGAGATCGTTAGAATTTCTTGTGTATTTAGGGAGAGAAATTCATACCTTGCGTCCAACGAGATCGGATACCTTGCCATACAGTGGCTGGCATGCAGTCTGGGTGAGCATATACGCAACTCCAACCCATGTGTATTGGCTTTGAGATGCCAAAAGATCACTGGTGATCGTGGGCAAACTCGTGGAGACGATGGTCTGTGTAGATGTAAAAGGGAGGATTACATATTCAGAGCATGATACGCACTGAATCTGTAGTGGCGAGGAACAGCGACATTGCAGCTCTGTAACTGAACTGAGCACGATCGGCGCGAGCAAGTAGCAGACGAGTTACCCTATATGCACGAAGAGCAAACGCGCCGTCGAGAGTTTCGGCACGTCATGGTGAGATACGAGGGAGACAGAGTCGACGGTGCGCGTCGTGCTTATGGATCCCTCTGTGCACGGAGCACTGGGAGTGGGCGAAGGGGACGACCGTAGCTTGGAAGGAAGCGAAACTAGAGAGGACATGAGTGAGGGTTGTTAGATCTATTGGGGACCATCTGGGGGACCCATTTATACGGACGATGCAAGAGTGGCTTCTGTGTGTGGACGACGAAATGTCTTTTCCCGCCTGACCCACCATGACGGGTTCACAAGGACTGCGAGGCAACTTAGCGAAAGATGAAAAGCAGACATACTGTAAGGCCTTTGTCATGCATTGTAACGCGAGCCATAAAGAAGCACAATGGCTTCTTTGGGCTGGGCCGGAAGGGGATGTCGAGCAAAGAGCGTGTCAGCGACTGGATCTGGTGGAAAGAGAGAGGACCTCGTTGTGCATGAGACTGGATCTGCGCCTGGAAGGGTTGATGGAGAAGATCAGGATGCGAGATCGCCGCTAGGTTAAATTGTTTGACGTTGGAGAAAGGGCCGGAAGGAGGGAAAAGTCAAAGCATGCAGGACCGCGGCGGACTAGCTTTCATTCCAAGTCCACGGCCAAACTCGTTTCATTATCATCTTTCGATGAAACAAATCTAGATATCCGATAATATGCTTCTAAAGGCCTCTACTCAAACCGTCACCTTCTTCCTCGTCTCTCGCTCCGCGCTCTCCGATGGATCATCCTTTTTCGCCGTTTCTCCCCTGCCCTGCGTCTCTATGGTATTCAATTGAGAAGCGATCGGTGTGATGGGATCAGTGTCGCAAGGTTCAAACCGAATAAATCAAAGCCCAGTGAGCTCTCGCATTCTTTTCCACGCACGAGACAGCCAGCCATCCTCGGAGGATGCTGCTAAATAAGTAAAAGAATCCCTACCGTTGTTTGCACTAACATCCTCGACACTTTTGGAACGCGACGACGTCGATCCCACATCAACCTTGTCGTGTGCTGCAGTATTCCGCGATGTTGTACCGCGATCCTCAACATCGTCTGCGTATTGCTGGAGGATTTCTCGTTGCCGTGCTGTTAATGACCTATTGCCGTGTCTTCGTATATACATTTATGAGCAAGTGTAAATGCCTCACCTCGGAAGCTGCACAGTAAAGGAGACAAACAAATCCCCCTTGTCTCCGCCAAAGACTGACGGAACACCATGGTTTCTGAGAACCATCTCTTCACCGTGTTGCGTCCCGCTTGGGACACGCACATCGACGTGACCGTCTAGTGTGGGGACCCGCACACGACCGCCCAGAAGTGCAATGTGTAGAGCTATCCGTGCTTCGTGATGAAGATTCGCCCCTTGTCTTCGAAAAATCTTCGATGGAGCTACTCCGACATGGACCAAGAGGTCTCCGTGACTTCCCTTGCTTGTTAATGGGGCATCTCCAGCTCCTGGCACACGGATAGTCATACCATCCTCGACGCCTAGGTTGGATTAGCATCAAAGTGCGCACAGGGTCAAGGGATATGCTACTGCTTACCTGGTGGGATATCGACGTTGACTGTTTGCTTGGTTCTGACATGTCCTTGACCACCACAGTGGTCACACTGACTACCGCGAGGGATAGTGGAACCGGTTCCGAAACATGTTCCGCAGGTACTAGCCATCTGGAATCCACTGTCTATAACAAATGTCCGCGTCCCGGTACCATGGCATGAACTACATGTTGCACGCTTAGCACCCCGCTTGAGGCCGGTGCTGCTACAAGTTGAGCAGGTCGAGACGGGATTGATATTCACAGTATGAACGGTGCCCTTGCAAGCGTCCATGAAAGTGACATTGACACGAGCCTCGATATCAGCACCTCGGGAAGTCTGGGTGAAACCAGCGGAACGAGCACGACCGCCAAAGGCACCGCCGAAGAGTTGGGAAAACAAGTCGCCTTGTGCGCCACCAAAAGCTGCCCCAAAGTCACGGAACCCAGCGAAGCCACCAGCAGCGCCTCCGAAAGGATTTTGAGCAAACGCGTTCGGATCAAAGCCCGGCTGTTGGGAAGCGGGACCATACTGGTCGTAAGCAGCACGCTTCTTATCATCTTTCAAAATCTAGGGGGGTTGTGAGATGTAAGGTGAATTGTGAGAATGGGGAATATACGTCATAAGCCTGCTGTATCTCGACAAACTTTGCTTGAGCATCTTTGTCGGGGTTCGTATCGGGGTGATACTTTCGTGCGAGCTGTCTCGAGATGTTTAATAAGTTGTTACGGGGACATTAAGAAGTTGAGGGCATACAGCAAAGTATGTTTTTTTGATCTCAGCTGGGGAAGAATCTTTGACGACACCTAGAACGTCGTAGGGGTTCTTTACTCCCGCTGAAAGTGCGGCGGAGGTGTGGAACACGCGCTGTGAAGAAAGGAGGTCATGTTGACGTATGAGAGAGTAAATTGAAATGAACCTTGGATCTTGTCTGACGGAGTTGACTGGGCGCAACGAAGGGATGCAGACGCGGGGATCTCGTGCGAGGACGCGATGAGAGCTGTCTTGCGGAAGCGTAGAAGGAAATGAAGGAAAAGATACCCTGGGAGGGGAAGCGAGGGTTCATTTGGCGGTGCGAGCGACTTGAAAGTAGACAAAGATGGAGGCGGAGGGAGACTTGTGTGTGTACACGTGTTTGTTTTCTGACTAAGCTAAGCACTGCCACTTGTCCTGGTTCTCCACCACGATTTGCCATACGACACGAGAATCTCGTCCCCTTTTTTGATGTCCTCTTCCATGCTCCAGACGCTTATACGCAGCTCCCCCCCTGCAGTACGGTACTCGACGAACTCGGCGTTTGGACGCTTCCGGACCCCTCGGTAGTCGTTGATGAACCTGGACTCGTTGCCCATATATTTAGCATCGATCCCAACGTTGACGTCCTCTTGCGAGCGGTAGAGGGAGAGGTCATAGTCCGAGTCTGGTCTGTCCTGGCAGTGCACTTCGCCCATGTAATCGATGATGTGCGATCTAAGAGGGATCTTCTTGTGTGCAAAGAGGCCGTGCTGTCCACATGCGGGATGGCCTAGGTCGGTTATGAGCCTGATGCGAACGAGGTGATTGACGGCGCGACTGGATGGTGAAGGGGCGTCGTGGGTGAGCCAGGCTCGGGTAGATGGAGGCACAGAGGCGTGATACCGAGGAGAGGTAATAAACTGGACCGATAAGGGCCATTGCGGGGGAGACATTTGCAAGTTGGACGTAAGTACGCACAGTCGGGCGTGGGTAAAATCGTCTCTGGTGGCACGTTGCATCCAGCCCCACTTCAAGTCAACGGCTGGCACCGTTTCTGTCCATCACTACTTTCCATGGTACGGCCCCCAACAAAGTCCGTCGCACGCGTCTATCGGGATGTCAACGCACAGTTTGGCCCTGCATGGCACGAATATGGTCAACAATCCCACTTCATTCACCCACCCACCCTTCACTAACCCATCCGAACAGACAATCTGCAGGTTCAATGGGGTTCACAGGATCACTACGAGATAGTACGCAAAGTTGGACGGGGCAAATACTCAGAGGTACGCCCATGCATGTGATCTCCATACGGATCTTGATCTTTTTGTCTCCCAGGTCTTCGAGGGAGTTAATGTCATACACGACGAAAAATGCATCATAAAAGTCCTCAAACCCGTCAAGAAAAAGAAAATAAAGCGCGAAATCAAGATCTTGCAAAACCTTGCTGGTGGCCCGAACATCGTAGCGCTTTTGGACGTCGTCCGGGACCCCGCCTCCAAAATTCCAAGTCTCATCACCGAGTACGTCGACAACGTCGACTTCAAGGTGCTATATCCACGTTTCACCGATTTCGATGTCCGATTCTACATGTTCGAGCTTCTCAAGGTTTTCTTCTCTTTTTGATCTCTTATATCCCTTGCTGACAACGTCGTTCTCTAGGCATTAGACTTCTGCCATTCGCGCGGTATAATGCATCGAGATGTAAAGCCCCATAACGTTATGATCGATCATGATCAACGCAAGGTATTCGCCAGCTCTACCGTGTCATATCCGCCAGTTCAAACACGATAGTATTAGCTAAGACTTATTGATTGGGGTCTGGCCGAGTTCTACCATCCCAAGGTCGAATACAATGTTCGTGTGGCATCGCGCTACTTCAAAGGCCCCGAGCTCTTGGTAGATTTCCAGGAGTACGATTACAGCCTTGACATGTGGAGCTTTGGTTGCATGTTTGCCTCGATGGTGAGATTGTCCTTCTGTCATTGTTGTATTCCTGTTTTCCAATGATTCCTGTCTAGATATTCAGGAAAGAACCATTTTTCCACGGCCACGATAACTACGACCAACTGGTCAAAATCGCAAAGGTTCTCGGCACCGATGAACTATATGCTTACATTGACAAGTACAACATTCGGCTCGATCCTCAGTATGACGAGCTCCTGGGCAGGTAGGTTGTCGTTCGTCTTTCTCGAACAACTGCTAACCACACCGCACAGGTATCCCCGAAAGCCGTGGTCGAGATTTGTTACATCGGAAAACCAGCGGTATTTTTCCAACGAGGCAATCGATTTGCTTGATAAATTGCTTCGCTATGATCACCAAGAACGCTTGACAGCTCGCGAAGCGCAAGCACACGCATACTTTGGTAAATCTCGACCCTTCTCTGTGCTGCACCCTATTGATCCCTAAGTAGAACCTGTGCGCAATGCGGCCTCTGTTGCCTCTGCAGATGGTGAGAGCGAAGACTCGGGAGCATCTTCAGCCTAATTCATGACACTCTCCTTATCTCTGGCCATTAATTGCTGTATTACTCATTCTATAGATATCTTGCGGGATGTCCGGTGATGCTTCTTTCTGGAACCTGGCCTGATAAGTGCGACCAAAGCTCAGTGCTGGATTTCAGGGGAGCGTCAGCGCAAGTATGGCTCCTCCACGTGACGCGTTTTTCTTACCACTCCGATCGACCTCATGCTGATAGGGTCGCACGATCAACCACATGAGACTAACCAAAGATACAAACTCTCAACTTTTCTCTTTTATCAGGCGGATGCCATGTGCACATGTCCTTGTGAGCCTTCGTATGAGCTACGTGTCATTTCCACCGACTCTTGAACCACGTTGTTCCTGTCCTGATATACCCATGGGAGCGAAACAAGGAAGTGCGTCTCCGAGTCCCGTCCAGCTAGGAATCCTCAGTGATGGTGCCATCCTGATATGGGGCTCTGCACTATGCGGCCACTGTGTACGCTCACATGGTAGGTGTCGACTCCGACCATAAGCTTGTTCTTCCTTCCGCCCAGCTGACCTTCTCCGGAGATATAAGAACTTGCAGGTCATGACCAAGTCAGAGGAAGAACTGCTCTTCACGGTTCTGCATCATGGCATTTCTCCCCATCTCCGCGATCATCGTGTCCATATGTTTGTATCTGGGCAAGGTCCTTGCGTACGACAACTCTTATTATGACAATGTGCGTCCGCTGCGATGGTTCAGTCACTTTTACCGACACTTTATCTAGGTCGCAGTGTGAGGTGAAATCTTCACCTCCATTAACCATTGACTGACATCTCAGCGTAGATACTGGGGTCAAAACTCCTACGGTGCAACCAGCAGTAATACTGCTTACTATCAACAACCGATCTCATTCTACTGTCAGGTATGTTGTCCTCGCAAGGCCCATGGGAAGGAACTCATCGAGACATCAAAGGACGATGCCATAGATGCCCTACCTGTCGCCTTCGTGGACACGTTCTTCGGCACTGGCGGAATGCCCGTGCTGAATCTTGCGAATGTATTCACTACATCCTCCCGTCCTAGCTCGGTCCTGACTCTTTAGCTAGACATGTAACCCCACGGATAATGCTACATTTCCGGGAACCGATCTTGCCAACTGTGCTGCTTTGGCCGCCGACATCGAATACTGTCAATCTCAAGGCAAGATCGTAACTATTTCGCTCGGAGGTGCTGGGGGTAGTGTTGGCTTCACCGATGATACGGAGGCACAGACCTTTGCGCAGACCAGTGAGCATTGTTGCGACTGCATTCGAATCCTGACTGAGGGCATGACTTGCAGTTTGGGACTTGTTTTTGGGTGGGAGCAGCACCACGCGCCCCTTCGGCAGCGCAGTACTGGATGGGTAAGCTTACCTATACAGCGAGCACCCCGCCACTCAAACGACGATGGCAGTGTCGACCTTGATGTTGAAGCGGGTGGCTCTACGGGTTACGCGTCCTTTGTTACGGAGATCCGCTCTCTGGCATCGGGAGCCAGCAAACCGTGAGTTTACTTGAATCCCGGCCCGTAGAAAGTGGGTATCATTTATATCGCGCAGTTACTACATCACAGGTATCTATCTTGCTAGTCGAGAGTACACCCATCTCAGACACTTCTAAGGTGCACCACAGTGCCCCTTCCCGGATGCTAATCTCGGCAGCGTGATTGATCAAGTCGGGTTCGATGCCATTTACGTCCAGTTTTGTAAGCATATTTTACTCCTTCGAGCTCTGGACTTGAAGGCTTGATCTCACCTAGATAATAATGTATGTGGCCTGCAAAACTACAACGTCGTATCGGTAGGTCCGATTTTGCATCGTCAGATGTCGTGCCCACTGATCTCTCCACAAGGACTGGGACTTTGGTGTCTGGTAAGCGCTCATCAAGGGGATATCAGCTTGCACGGTAACCTCCCACAAGGGACATGTGGGCGCGGCAGACAAGCCCAAATGCAAATGTGCGTGTGTTACCAAATCTCGGATCAACTTGAGCTAACTACTCACCAGGTGAAAATATATATTGGCGCCCCTGCTTCAAGCACCGCTGCCGGAACGGGCTATGTCTCCATCGGGAATTTCAGCAGTATCGCTGTTCAGATGAGGAAAAGTTTCCCATCGTTTGGCGGCGTCATGCTATGGGACGCTTCTCAGGCATATGGTACGTCTGAGAGACGTCTATTGTGTCACAGGTAAACATCTGGGAACAGCCAATAACAGATACGATCTCGCGATCAAGCAAGCATTGAGTGCTACAGGTTCCACTGGGTTCACCTACCCGGCTTGTTCAGCCGCTGCGTATGTTTCGGGACAAGCATACACTGCTGGTGAACAGGTCTCATACGAAGGTTATATCTGGGAGGTATGCAATCTGAACCCTCGTCAAGGCACCGTCGTTGAGAAACCAAACAGGCAGCTTACTGGACCAATGCCGTACCCACTAGTGGTAGCTCAAACGGGTGGAGCGCAAGTACGTCCGTCCGCCACCTACCTTGAATTCACTCGCATGGGTTACAGTTAGCGCTTGTGGGGGATCGTCGGGGCCGACAATGACTTCAACCGCTGGCACAACTACCTCACCCGCAGGCACGACCACCCGGACGAGTAGCTCTGCTTCTCCAACAACCACCGCCACGGGGACCTGCAGTGGGGTGGCAGCTTGGCAGTCGAGTGTTGCATACACGGCTGGTAACGAGGTGACCTACGGGTTAGTGACATAACGAGCAAGTCTATTTCCTGTGACTAAGTCTGAGCAGTGGTGATCTCTGGACCGCGAAATGGTGGACGGAGGGTGATGTCCCAGGAGGTACGCAACTACGACTCTGTCACTGCAAGTACTGACTGAAATATGATTTGGATTTTTAGGCGCTTCTGGTGATTGGACGAATGATGGCGTTTGCTAGGTGTCTTCCGACGACGTTTGTATACGAAAGATGTGTAAGAGTAGTGAATGACTATTTACAAGGTTCGTCTCGGTGAAAGGGAATGCGAGTTGGATATCTTGAACAAAATTCCACCAGTACTCAGACGAGCTAGCACCACTTGGCCAGTTTAGAATAGTCCAGGATCCAAGAGATAAGTTAGGGCTTTCTGCGTATTATAGCACGGGGTTAGGGCGTTGTGATATCAAATGCTGATGCCAAAAACCTACTGGCGTCAGCCAGTCCAACTTGACGCCCGTCTGGATCGGACGTTTACTATGATATCCAAACAGTGGGTGGTCGTGTCATGGTATCGTGAGAGATGATCCAAACGATTACGGTGGAGCAGAACGGGACTAGTGGTGCTAGCGAGAGTTGTGACAGCGGGCTCTCAAGGGTTATGCCGAGGCTCGCTTGCGATGACAGGCGTCAAATCAGGGCGTGCTTGGTTTTCTTTGTCAAGGTTCTTGGGCTTTGGAGGCGGAGGTGGTCCTGGATCATAATGTGGGTTGTGTGCCTGCCAAGGGAGATTCCCTGAGCTATCGCGCAGCTCTCCGTCGACGAGGCTGAAGGAGTAGTATGTGGATAGTGGCACAGGGTCCATTGCTTGGGCCATGCCGAGGAGACGAGAATAAACGACGTATCCGGCGTGTGCGTCATTTGCCGCGTCTGGGAACAGCGATCAAAATGCCGTTGAGAGTCGTAAATGATGCCAGATCGCGCCACGTACATTCTCGCTGGGATGCATTCAAAAATGCTTCCCAGTTGCTTCGTTGTACTCTCCCTTTTAACAAGGTAGCTTGATCGTATATCTCAACTAATCGAGCCAAGCCGAGTGGATTAGTGTACTTTCCCTTCCATCGGGCATTGTCGACCGTGCGAGCAAGAAGGGAAAGTTCGACACAGTTGCAGACGGATATGCGGTAGTCGTTGTATAATTTTTCGCAATCATCTGGTGATGATTAAAGGTGAGGTGTGCGTCTGGGAGCTGTCACGTACACTGGATGCCGACACCCGCCTTGATCCAGGTGGAGGAGCTGAGCAACACTGCTAGTTGGTCTGGAAACTCTGAGGGAGAGTCAGGGAGGGAGATGGCGGGGTGAAAAGACAAGTACGTGTCATGAGATGGACATGGAGAAGTATAACGGTGTCTGCGGTTGCGAGCTGGACGAGGGCGACGCGGTTCTCTGGTTGTCCCTTGCGGAAATTGGGGCGCCATTCGAGGTCGAAGCCGATGGGGCCGTGAGGGAGGTTACGGAGGAGCTCGTTCGCCTCGTGGTGGTTTGTGAAGTAGAAGATGGCGGGGTTGATAGCGCGGTCACGCCAGGAGTATCTGGGGAAGAGAGGAGGGTGTAAGCTGAGGATCTTTCTGGCGGGGGGCATGGTAAAAAGCAGGGACGGCCCCGCAATGGGAAGTGGAACGACGGATACCAAAAAAGGCAGGACTGTATATAGAGTGGGCAGGGATATTATTAGTAATACAACAGGATCCGGTCAAAAATGAAGCAATTACCTCAATTAGCTACGGATATAAATAGGGTTTTCCTGCCAAGACCGCTGTGTAACAGGCACTAAATTAGCTCCCAGGGCACAGATAACCAGCCCCTCCTCCTTCTCCTCCTCCTCCTCCTCGTCGCGGTGGGGGGAGACGCAGCACGACAATGATGACCGCCATCGTTGCAGTGGTTGCTCTGGAAGGAGGGGAGGGACCGCCCCCATCTGTAACGTGTCGCAAGACTGCAAATATAGAACTGACCGTCTTTTCGGGTATTTCAGCCTCACCTTGGCTTGGCATTCTAATTATACTGTCCTTGGGCTCTCAAAGATAGAATGTTGGACTTGGCTGTCCTACAAAAACTCTGCGCATGCTCTGTGTCCCATCCAAGTACCAATGAACCCCCCCAGCGACCACTCCCACCTCCCCACCCATACAAACATCGACCACAGAAGACTCGTCATGTCCACCTGGCATCTCCTTGACCAGGTCAATACTCCCCTTCATCCTCCGTGACCTGTCCTCCTCATCTTCTCTTGCAGCCACCACCACCAAGCCTTAGAGAAATACTTGGCGCATACACGTCCAAAGGCGACGGCGACCGCGAACTGTTGATCGCCATGTTGAATGCCAAGAGCGCAGAGGACCAGGTCAGTGCCTTCCTGTCCCCCGATACCCGCCGTGCTCATAGGCACATGAAACAGCGCATGGCTGCCATAGCTTCGCTCCACAGGACACTCTTGGACTTGTACTCTACCGACACCAAGATCCCCCCCGCTGCACCTATTCAGCAATATCCCCTATCTTCGCCTCGCATCAACAGCCCAAAAGACAAACGCCATACGACCGACCTGTCCAACGGTCATGACTCCTCTCACAAATCCGTACCTTCTCCGAGGGAGCCACCCCATCAGTCACAACCTCCTCGTAAACGACAACGTTATTCTCGCTCCCCTGCTCCGTCTTCACATCATGATGGCCGCTCTTCACATCCACCATCACGTGATTTGCCACCCAGTCCTTACTCGTCACGCAGCGATTCTGAAGAGTATTCACCAAGATCTAGAGCATCCATGGCCATCGGCTCACTTCTTTCTTCGGGTTCAGGCAGAGACTCTGTCCCAGAGGATCCTCAAAATAATCCAGACGTGTCACAAGCACGCTTTTCCTCAACGGCAATCGGAGTCTCAGTGTAGTGTTTAACTGGTATTCCACTCTCATTTATTAACACATGTTCTCTTCTGTACTTCTATACATCCCATAGCCATACACATTTGCCGTTGCTGTACTTGCATCGACTTAATGATACTCGACCCGAGTGCTTGCCCTCATTGACAATGCTTTGAGAACGTACTCTGAAGCAGGGTCAGGTCCCTCCAGTGAAACGCGCGGTGTAAGCGCGCCAAGCACGACAACATTTCCACGTCCAGGTTTCTCATTCCCACTGCTCTCGCAAATCGACCCTCTCAGACACGAGGGTTGTACTGACGTGGCACCAGAATCGCTTCACGCCGCACCTTATTTAGACTTTAAGCCAGGATCATCAAGCTTCAAAGTTCTTCACAGAATGTGTGTTCGTATGGGTCCTGCCTAACCCCCTCTATGTGAGAGGATGCGCTAACTGAGCGACGGGGCAGTGTGGGCTATAATTGAATTCCTCTTGGATTTCCTCATCGGATAGTTCCTATCAGATAATAACCTGGTCTTGTAGTCAGGCAGACACCGCGAGGGGAAAGAGTGGAATTTTCCGTGCACACATTCGTCCCAACAAGTCATCTGATTCGTCACTCGACAAACGTATGGATATGTACTGATCGAATAGCGGGTCAACTGACACGGGAAGACACAACGTGCGGATGTGCAGCGGCGCCGACAATCGGGTCCGGTACCCATTCTTTAAATGGGACAACTCCGTTTGCTGATGAAAAGGATGGCCCAATTACGGAGTCTCGGTCAGTGGAGTGGTTTACAAACACGTACCATTGCGAGTGTGCACATAATCCGCGGAGTAACGAATAGGGGACGTTACAGGAAGACAATGGCCAAACCTTTGTGTGTCGAGTGGTAAGAATAGTGCTGAGACGATGGTCGGATGCTCTCCCCTGGACACTCTGCGAATCCTCGCCGCTGTTTCACCTGCAGAAAGCGTGTTCCTTTGTGGATAGATTCTGCATCGAGCGAAATGGGTTGCAGTTTCTGTGCTGGACTTGCATGTGAGGTCAATGTGATAGGATCCGTAGTCTGACCACCTGGCAAGTGTGATGGTGTCACGTGACAAGTCCACGGTTGGCGGACGACGCGATCTTTCGTGAACCAAGTTCACGACGATGGCAGAACCCGGTGATGAAGATGAATTCCCAAACGATTTCGATGGTCTCGACTTTGACAGTATCCCTGGGCTCCAAGCACCGACAACCAGCTCATATGCTTCCGTTCCTTTGACCGTTCCCCGAGACAATGTACCACCCACAGCAGCGAGTCCTTTATCATCTGCCGGGTCAAATAGCGTTGAGGACATGGATTCCTCTTTCCTTGCCGCTGTAGACGCACTGGAAGCTCGTGCGCTCGGAGAGATGCCCCGAGGTAAG
>JBBPLB010000189.1:0-17129 GCA_038089595.1 Bothia castanella
TCTAGAAGATAATAATCTGTGACCAGGAAGAACACCCAGGGATCTGTTTTACTAAGTTGTAACTCATTTGATACTCACTATCGAGTGATCTGGTGAAAGTTTGTTGTCAACTACCAGTTTATAGTAAACAACAGGTCTGGAGGAAAGGATTGAGGAATCCCTAGCTTTCTATTCATCTTTTCCTAGAGAAACGACAGCATCACCATGAGAGAGATCTGTCTGTGACAGTAATCATTTGTGCTTGTTAGAGCATTACATCGGACAAGGCTAAAGGTTATTTCCATGCATCTGGATATATTGCATAGCATACTATGTAAATTCCTACATAGTATTATCAGAATGGGTATACATTGTCCTCAGGCTCGTCCTCTTCACAGTCCTTGATGACAATAAAACCATGCAGGACAGGAAGCCACTGATTCTGTGTGTCACACTTGTAATATAGATCATAATCAGCATTTGGATCAGTATCACCTGCCTCCATCATTGGCCCGGTAAAACAGCAACCTCCACCATCATGATAGCACTTTTCATATACAATCTTCAAATTGTTCTTTTGTGATGGCCCAGGAGACATGATCTGGGTCCTATTATTAGCTAGCTCAGCATCCAAAAATGTTGATCCAGTGCCACTCCATTTGTGCTTTCCTTCCTGTCCATTCCACCAGGCAATGCTATATCTTTTGAGACAAGCGATATCACCTATTGAAATGCCAATTCTGCCCAACATCTTCTCATCCACATTAGTTAGGATATCCGGTCCAATATTTTCAAGCCTAAGGGGTTCCTCGTAGCAGGCTGAATCCTCTACACTGAAGTGAGTTTCAGCATAGGCAAGGAATTATTTGAGACATGAAGGTGATGGTGGCAGTACTGGAGTGGCTGGCTTGTGAGATGTTACTGGGGGTGGATGCTGTACTATCAGTGGACTGTTAGCAATGACAGGCTGAGTGGCTGCTGCAGTGGACTGAACAAGGCTGGAGCTCAAGCTCGTGAGTGCTTGCAGCAGAAGTACTGATGTCAATGAGTTGATGTTGACACCATTTGATGGTGCTGGCTGAGACAGTTGAGTCTTTTGGGACGGATGCAGAGGGGTCCCTTTCATCACCAAATTGAATGATTCGATATTTGACAGAGTACTTAGTGTAGCATGCCCTTCATTCTATATCCAAAAAGTGTTAGGGTCTTCTGATGATGTAGCAATGAGGAAAAAAAAAAAAAAAACTTACCAATGCATGACACCAGTCCACAATCAAACTAGGTGTGAGTATGACTGGTCCTGCCGGACCAACATATGTGTGTCCATCCCCAAATTCATTCTTGTAGCGAGTTTGAAGCATAAGATGCCATCACATGAGACATGTATCCATGTCTGAAACCTTCAAGCTCTGAAACATAGTATTAGTGCCTAAGTAGCATGTGATGGGGATGTACATACCACACTAGCTTCCACGATGAACCCAGTCTCATCCTCTTCATCCTCTACCATGCCAGCACTCAACACTGGGAGCTTTTCAACATCCTTCATATCAACAAATATCTTCATATTGCTGGTATTGTGTTTATGTATCTTTTGTACCATTTCTTTATAGTCAGACGCATTGTCAACGTCCATTCCATCACTGGAGCACTGACTAGTATACATCAGACTCAGGGTGCTGAAAAGATATAAAAAAAAGAACTGACCCTCTCGACTTTGGTGGCACATACTTGAATGGGAAGCAACATTTTTCTGATACCTTGTACTGCTCCTGTCCATGTTTTTCAAGCAGACTGGTCAGGAAATTGATGTAGTTGTCCTCATTGATAGTGAAGGGCAACTCTTTGACCTTGACCGACTTTTCTTCCTTCACAATAGCTGCTCTATGAGCACTCCTAGTAGCAGTCTTCTTTAGAAGAGTGTAAACAGTCAGTGAGACATTGAATGTATGGACTTTTTCCTCAGGCTCTGGTGTTGGCGACATGGTGCAGACAAAGACTCAAGCTGCAGATCACACAACTCACATGTGTGACAATGCCTTTGGGGTCCTGTCTTGGCAATCCTTAGCCAATGAGTTGTTTGCAATGCATTTTCCATAGAGATTTGCAAAGCGCTGTAAACACTGGCCATAGTAACTGACTCTCAAGCTTCTCACAAACCAGCTGTTTATGATATGTAGTGTAATACTATACTTTAAAATTATTTTTGACATTGTCTGACAGTGTTGTAATTATCCCACAATTAGATTGGATAGCTGATAAAATGAGATAAACAAACCAAATCCTTCCTTGCTTAGCACAGTGCTAGTAAGTCATCTCTTCAATTGATAATGAACTACTTTCCAAAATATGTTACATGTGAGTGACTATTAAGTCCAATACTGCCACACATCCCTAATATGCACTTGTATCACACAATAATACTCAATTTCCCACATTGTTTAAGCAGTCACTCACAAACACTCATTTACTTAGACCTATACACATAGTCACAGTTTGTTATATATTTGCTCAATAATCTGTACTAATGATAGTGTTCTACTAGCATGAATTGTGTGTGTGAAGTGAGATTGGATCATGTGATGGTACTAGATCATGTAAAAGTAGATCACTGTATATGGAATGTCATGACATCAATTGAGACTTTTTGATTGCAGAGATGCTGTGAGGCCAAAATAGAATAGAAGAAGATAATAAGAAATTAATGAATGTTGAGACAAATCCCAGTGTGGTGGGGTTCCTAAAGGAAAAAATGTATATGAGACAAGTAAAAAGGTTGATAGACTTGTGAAGATTATGTCCTAGAGAATGGATGATACCTGAGTAGTTGAGAAGGTAGAGATGAAATTCCTGATGAGTGATAGAGAGAGCAATCACAAACATCTACAAGGCTATGACATAAATACACTATACACCTTGCAAATGATATTATATCACAATTGAGTACTGTAGTCACAATCTGTCTTTTTGTATTGCCTTGAGTGCTGACCTGGTTTTTACTGTGCCAGGAATGATGTTGTTGGCCTTCACAATGATATTGATTGAGTTTGTCTGTCAAAGGAGATGAGTTTGAGGAATGATATTGTGTCCTGCCATACAAGCTAGTATAGGGTCTGAATTGACTGTAGAAGATGATGTTGAGCTTGATAGAAAGCTGAGAATTCTCTATTGGTTGTGTAGTGTAGTGAGAGAACCAGAGGTACAAGAGATGAGTTGTCTTTGTCTCCTTTCCCAATGATTGTGTAAAGTAAAGTCCTCTCTATCCCTTGGGAGGAGACTTGTTTAGATCTTGAGGAGTTGGAAATGATGTAATGATTTGGTTCAGCCAGATGACAACACTTGTCTCTTCAGAACCAATAAGAGGAGGGACAGTCATCTTGATGATCTCATGTACCTTAGCCTCTGCTAGCTACTGACAAAGGATAGAGTAGAGTCCCTTCAAGCCTAGGGTCTAGTTATAGTTGACTTTTACTAAAGAGTCTATAGTCAGAAAGTGGAAGAGATGAATCAATGACAGAGTGAAGGGCTCAATGTCAAAGATGTAAACAAGTAAAAGGTGGATATTGACAAGGTGAAGGCATCAGAGGTCAAAGAGACTAGCAACAATAGTAGAGAATAGGAATTATGTCAGGAATTGCCTCTCAAGTCCCAAAAAGGGATAAAATACAAGGATGAATGATAATTTCTATTCTGAAGAACTATAGTACTACACAGACACATTGTTCTTATATACTACTCATAGTCTTTAGAGCAGGTACTTTAGAGCCAGTATAGAATATGGTAGAATATTCTACACATGTTATGATATGATAAATTAGATAAAGAAAGATTTCTGATACATATGACATACTATGTCAAATCTATAAACATTAGAGGGTGTGATGTGGAAGACTTGATAATCTTGCACTATCAATCCATCCATCACCACTCCATTGAATGAGTCAAGACACATATGACACACTATGTCAAACCTATAGGTATTAAAGGGTGTGATGTGAGAGACTTGATAACCTTGTGCTGTCAATCTATCCATCACCACTCCATTGAATGGGCCAAATAATGATTTCAATAGGCTATCAATCTCTTCTATATAGAGAAACACTAAATTACTGTCATCATCTATGCTTTGTACTATACCTCTGAACAATCTTGTGTAATTCACTAGTGTGAATGAAAGAAAAGAAAGGAATTGAGCAAAGATAAATGTGATAGAGTAGACTAGAGAAAAGTTGTAACAGATAAACAATGCTTTACAACAAGTCAAGTATCTACAATTCATATATATCTGATAACCATCTCTGTGTCAAATAGACTGTGAGATGAGTGATTGCTTTTTATTTTTAATACAGAACCTAGTGCTCTTGATACTAAAGCATGACTTCATCATATATGTATATACAGTACATTATCAAGAATATGCTATCAAAAAGATGACACTATATATACCTTTGCTCAATTCCTTTCTTTTCTTTCATTCACACTAGTGAATTACATAAGATTGTCTAGAGGTACAGTACAAAGCATAGATGATGACAGTAATTTAGTGTTTCCCTATATAGAAGAGATCAATAGCCTATTGAAATCACCATTTGACTCATTCAATGGAGTGGTGATGGATGGATCAATAGTACAAGATTATCAAGTCTCCCACATCACACCCTTTAGTGTCTATAGGTTTGACATAGTGTGTTATATATGTCAGAAATCTTTCTTTATCATTTGACCACTTAACAAGAAAGTTTAAATTCCTGAATAGCATAGATGATATCAACCACTGGCAGGACATGCTCATCATTAATCCACATTATGTGATATTTTAGACACAAAACACTCTTGTGGTCAGTGTTAATTGAATCTCTTTATACATGCTATATAGTATCTTCTAAATATCTGTGATATATATCATGTTGTGTGGGAAAAGTTATTATAGATGAATAGAGTAGAATAGTGAGTGGTTAACCAGTAGATGAGTATCTTTCCTCATCTCTCTGACAATAAGTTATATTCTTCTATTGATAGGAATGGAGACAAAGGCCAGAGAAAGAGCAGAGAGGTCATGAGGAAGAGTATAGAGGCTAGGAAGTAGCTGAAAGAGCTCATGAGGAACACAAGAGATATTGCAAGCAACTGGACAAGTACCATCATGTACACCTGTGATTTACTAAGCTCACCTAGACACACAGTTTGTCACTTTTCATATATTCCTTCACTATCATTTACACTATTGTATAATACTCTAAGTGAAAATATATGATGAGACAATGAAATTATATAACTTGTGGCTAGATTGTGAATACCGAGTGTCATAGAAAACAGCTACATAAATGGAAAGAAACATGAACCATCCAGTTGAATACCAGAAATTTATGACAGGATCCTATTATAAATGTCAACCAGGGCTAGTTTGATAATACCTTCCATAGGGCCAACAAGATCAATTCTCATTGGTTTGAATGCTCCTGCAGCACATAGTACTCTACTCTTTCATCATTAGATATAACACCACAAGTATGATGAACTAAACTCTTGACACCATCTATTTACTATACTCAGACACATTAATAAACATGACACACTTACCTTGACAATAGTCACTGAAAAGTTATCAAGCATGGTCATACAGCTTGCCCAGGTATGCAAAGGAGACATCTTATAGGATAAGGTTGCCCATCTATGACAGACCTTTATATAAAAGTGAAACACTATTTCAGTTTTGCATATCTAATGACCTAAGCTATTAGACAAGCCACATACTATCTTCATAAGGATATCAACAACAAACAGGAGTTGCTCTTGTTTATCACCTACAAACTGATGGATAGAATGTTGGTCATAGACATGTTGACAAATGTCCAAGCACTTTGTATTGGACAAAGACTACCAATCTAGTTATTCAGTGAGGAAAGTCTTAAAAACAATGACAACACTGTCCCCTTCTAAATCTATTCTTTCAGAAGCTGTCTACATATTAATGAGTAAGACATCTATACATCTAGCCCATGTGTTCAAAGACATCTTAAATAGATTCTCTATCAATGCTAGAGATAAAGAAGAACTCTTGATAGTGCTTCTTTTGACAATAGTCTGTGATCATATAATAGAACCCATAAATGAACTTGGGAGAATTCTCTCTTCATTTGGACTCTAGTATTGGTGGAATCATGCTTAAGAAAAACATGATGTCCAAAAGTGTCTAGATGAGATTGATATGTTTTGTGATGTCTCTGTACATACACTGTCTTCAGTCTCTCTATCAATAACTTCTCTAGTCATTGTTGAAAACAAGAGCTTTTGAGGAGTCTAGCAACTAACTTTTCTCATTCACTTCCTCAAAAGGAGTCTTCAACATTGAAAAGGCCAAAGCTTGACTTGAAACTTACTATGAATGTAAGATTCTCTCCACTATTATGGCTACATTTGTCTTCATAATAGACATTCCTTCTTGAGATTTTCAGTGACAATCCTTTTGTGTAAACTATGATGTCAAGAAGGATTATTATTGAAGTTTCTTTCTTCTTGAGGGAATATCTGTTTTGACCAATCCTAAGACAAAGCAATGCAATAGAACATTTTGAGAGTGTCTATGAACAATACTAAAGGCTCTTATACCTACTCTTCTCTATTTTCTTGAGGTTCTAAAGCTAGTCTTCTCAGATATTATGCACTAGGCTTATATTCATAATTGTATTTTTGATGCATATATCTTTTGTCATGCAATTCCTTCCCCAATCACCTCCTTTCAACCTTAAAGCCAAAATTCCACTGATATTGTGGAAAATGTTTGTCTATAGAGTGGACCACTGACCAATCACACCCTACAATTTTATACCAAGCCATTTGCAGCATGTGGTATCAAATTAACATATAACATCTTGCAAGACAGTCTAACAGCTGTATATTGCCAGTTTTTTCCCTTACTAGCAGTCTCAGAAGACAAATGAGGATATCAATCACTTTCTGTTATAGATAAATAAGATCAACACACAACAAAAACAAGCAATACTTACTATACTATAGCCATCTCCTTTCTATCCTCTCTACTCTTAAAATGTCTCATAAGTAGGCTTTGTGCTATCTATAAACTAGTCAAGTTCAGTTTGTAAGAGATAAATGAAGGACACAGGTACTGTATCTCTTTGGAATAAACCATTTCTTACAGTCAAGTATCATGAACTCATCATTCTAGTAATTGCTAGATCATTGGTTAGTTTATCATATGGATTGAATAGCTTCCATAATGAAGTCAAGGTTAGAAACAAGAATATTGTAGATGAATTTCTCACCTTGGTGCCACATATATTTTGTCCAAATGAGGTGAGGTATTGAATTATTCTATTACTCTATTCTTCATACTCACAGATTGAAATAAGGAGACTAAAGAATCAGACAATCCTCTTATTGTTATGCTAAAGCATAGACCCTAGCTTATAGTGACCACTCAACAGTAGGTTGACTGACTGAGTACTTTGGACTGGTTACTCCTATGGGTCACAATGCTGGGGCACTATTCCCAGTCATTAGAGATGGTGACAGAGGAGGAAGACTTAGTGGGGCAGGGTTCCCACTTAAGGATCAAAGAGAGACTAGAATCTAGCTGGTATTGCATAGAACTAGCTTGGAGTTTACAGGAGGGGGGTTGGTCTACTTATAGTCCAGGAGAGTGGCTATGTGGGAGTGAGAACTACAAGCATCATCAGGGAATAGGGATGATACAAGGAGATAAGGTCCATAAAGAAGATGGAAACGATGGGAGAAAAGTATAAGATGAAAGATAAGAAATGCTACCATTGAGAAAATATGATAAGGCTATGGAAAGATATTGATTAGGTAGTGAGGGGTCCGAGGAGATGATCAAAGTTTGAAATAGTGCACACTATTGTAAGTGTGTGCCCATAGGAATAGTTCAGTCTGTTTATAGTAGTGAAGAAAAGAGGGGCTAGAAGAAAGAAAGAAAAAGATCATAACACTTATCATTGGTGATGAAGTTCTTGTTGAGGTCACTTATGCTATTGCATATAGTATTGTTCCCTTCCTGAACCACTTTGACTCTGAAGAATCTTCTCAACATTGACTCAAGGTTAGTAAATGGTTTTTCATAGCTGTGAGACTCCAACCCAATATATGAGTCTAAAGTGGAAGATGGTAAACAGTCACATTTTCAACTACATATATGAGTGCATTGAATGGATGATTTCAGTTCCATAGACTCAGCAAGTTGTGTCAATGCTATAGCATGAGAGAAAAGATTATCAATGATGTCAGGGGGGATAGGTATTGTTTTGATTGTTTGAAATCTCCAATGTTTGACTGATCAGCACTAAAGTAGGTAAATGGGGACAGACAAGATTTCAATGGACTGATTGGAGTGGTAGAGGATAGGAGAAATTCAAGGAGTTTTAGAATTGATAGATTCAGGTTGGGCAGGAGAGCTGCTACTGTAGTAGCAGGTATAGTAAGGGCTATGGGTAGACTAGGCATTTTGAATGAGATAGTGTAGAGACTGAATTTCCTACTAGTATCTAAGGCCATATCTGACACTATTGAAATTTTTGTCATGTTATACTCATTTGAAATCTAATTCCTTATTGGTGCTTGGTCTCCATGCCTGATGAAATGTCGAAAATGTTGGTTGTTGTAACGTGTCACACAGGCTGACAACAAATGAAATTTCTGGTAAACCTTGTCACAGTATTTTGAGGGGCTGATTAGTAATCGCAGTATTAGTAAGGAGACGAGTTTGTTGCGTGGCCTCTGTTGCAACTTCCACTGTCCAAAATACTGAAGTCCGTGACAAGGCCAAGGGACGGTAGGAATGATGAATTCATGAAGAACACCCGCGCTCTGAACGTTGGCGGCGGACATACCAGTGGGACACCCCTCCACGAAAATATTCCTGATAAAGAATTTCCACCAGGTAAGCCTTTTTTTCACCATTTTCCTCATTGCGTGAAACGAGTACACTTTATCAACAGATTCAATTTTCTGGTACCCACAGTGACCCTTGACGAACAGCCATACCCAACGTGGTCGTCTGCCATGCATCCGTCGTTATCAGTCGTCCCACACAGTGCATAACAGACGGCGTCCTTCGCGGGAGCCGAGCGAGTTTACGTTCATCTCCGAGGGCTGACGCCGAACACAGATCTCAACACCTCGGGCCGCTCGTCGTGATGTCGAGCGTTTTGGCGACTGGGAATACGTTTTCAGCTTTATTGTGCAACGTGCCACATGTGAATGCCGGACGCAGGTACAACCAGGTCCGCGTGACGTCCTCCAGGCTCACTGGTTCTTGACAAGGACTAGCTTCATCCGTCGACCCTAGGTTTCATTGTTCAGTCAGGGCCGCCACATCGGACGCGCATCCCCGAACGGTGGTCTAGTCAAGGCCCGGCCTCACGATGTACCAACCCGCGGGTCGAAATGTGATTCGATCCTCGTTCCCTCCAAATGCGTGCTTAGGGTTGACACCTATGGGACTTTCTTCAATAATAATGCGGTGCATGTTTATTTACTTCCTCCGCTGCATGTGATCAGAGATACGGTGAAGGAGATAAACTTGCCCGTGCAACGAGGACGATCCTTGTTTTCCCTTTCCTCCCGTTTGTTTACCCTCCACGCCTCTCACCCCCAAGTGGCCACCGTACTCGTCCACGCCGATGGCATCAATCTGATCACGTCACATGACCCCACCACTCACTCATCACCGCAAGATGACCTCTCCCAGTTCCCAAATCCAAATCCCGCCGCGCGATCGCCGAATCAGCATCACCATCGGACCTCGGTAGGACATGTGATCATGGAAGGACCTTGGGCGCGACAGACCTCGATGCAACACCCCCGGAATGCGGTTCGTCGCGTTCGCAAATATCCCTCTCGGGGGAGGCGTTGCTCGTTTTCCTTTTACCTCTCTCTTACCTTGCCACGCCCCCATCCCCCCTTGCTTCTCGGTGGGAACTTGCGCGCGCGGTTTATATCAGCAGTAGGGTCCGTTTGACAATTGAGTAATCGGACGTCTGGTCTGAGGGAAGGGTAGTTGCCCATTACAAGGGTTTGGTAAATAGACCCTGCGTCATCATGATGGTCGTGCTTCTGTGTGGGACACCAACGTGTTTATACCCGATGGCTGGATCGTCTCTGTCCGTCACGTTTATCACGATCACAACCGTCTGGCAAACCTCGGATCTCACTGCCACCCGCGGGTCACACGCGCGCACGGTTTATTTGACAACCCCCCTGCCAAGGTGCGAGAGACTGCCATCGGCAACGCAGGTGTCACTGACCCCACGTCCCACACCTTTCCAGACTTGGAAAAACTGGGGGCTAGATTGACTATCCCCGCACCACGCGCCCCAACCCACACCTTGCCTGCGAAGCCGCGCGCATCAGGATGACGGATCGATGATGCGACGCGATAAGGTGAGAGAGAGATAGAGCGAGCGCGATCAAGGGTAGCATATCTGTCTATCTCTTTGGATGCGCAACGTCAAAGCCCAGCCGACCCCGAATTCATTTCAACTGATCTGTTTTACAACGAGCGACATGAGATACGCCCGCTGTGCTCGCGGTAGACTACCATAGCGGGGTAGCCGCGCCCGGGAGAGAGGAACCTGTGTGTGACTGGAAATAGAAACAGGATTGCGTGTCCCCCAAGAACACTGGCGGACAAACTCAATTGTGCATGGTCTGAACGTTAACTTTTGCCCCTTGCCATGATTGATCCGAACGGTCCGCCGCGTTTGTCATGACGCACAGCTGGCAAAGCTGTGAGATAGCGATTAACATGGACACTACGTTTGGGTATAAACAATAATCGACTATGATGAGTTTTGAAATAACGCATCCGTACGTCGATTGCCAAAGATATGTAAGAAAACGGTACAGCATTGCTACAATTTGCAAAAGCCCAAACACCCTATCGGTCGTGTTCTCGAATGGGTATCAAATCAGATAGGAACGACCAACTTCACTCACAACCCGCAGTCTTGTAGACAACCCCAGGGGTTCATCTAGCCTCGTGTCTGACCAGAGTGGGTAGGCCCGTTACATGCGGTATTTCCGTTTAAGCGCAGCCCATGAGAGGGCTGCTGTCCGATGGGAGGTGACGAACAGGTTCATATCGTGTTCTGGAACACGATTGATGTCGAGTCGGTTCCAGTATCGACAGAGGGTATACACGATGTCGTTGGCGTCGCGATCTGAGCCGCGTCTGTGTATGGATTAGCCAAACGAGCGTGCACGCGAGTAGGAGCGGACTTGCATTGACCAAGCTTTGAGTTTGTCTCGGACAAACTCTGAGAGGGTCAGAAAAGGGATACCCTTTATCTGCATTGTGGTTGAGGCGTCTAGCCGTCGAGGACCATGCTCGCCAGCAGGCAGTATCTCGATCTAGGACGTGGATCAACACGGTGCGTGCGCCACAAATAGGAGTGACTCACTTCAATGGTCGGTATGAGACGACGGTAGGTGGCATGCAAGCTGTGCAGACGACAGTTACAAGGGGTGGGTGCACGTCAAGAGGAAGGGCCTATACCGGTTGCTCCACGGTGAATGTGTCGTCGTGAAATATTCGCTGTTTGCTACGGCCTGACGGACGCGGCGGAAGGGGTGGGTGGAACCACCCTCCACAATGCAAAAGATTTCCTGGGGAAGAGATAAGCGGGATGGGGCGACATAGGAGGAGAGCAGTACATCGCAGCGAGGGCTGTCAGACATGACAGCGGTGAGTATACTGCCGTGAAAGGCATGGGGTATGGCGTGCAGGCTGAGGAGCTGCGAAAGGGCCATGGCGGCCTCGAGTAGACGCCTAGTGTCAGAAGACATCGGGATGAGCGGGAGGAAGAGAAGGGGGGCAGGAGGGGGGGAGTGACGGGGCAGATGAGGGGGAGGGCATGGCAAAATAAAGCGTTGGAAAGAAGAGCGTAGGGGCGAGGAATGATGTGTAATTAGTTCCGTGAGCGACGAGCGTGAATCCGGAAAAGAAACAGATCTGACCCGAGGTCGGATTTGTCCGATCAGACGAGAGAAATAAAATCGACAAAATTCCGTACAATGCGGGGAGCTAAAACATATCCCGCGGTTAACCCCCCCTAATATTTTCTGTAACCACCCCTCCGACTGATCAGCCAAATTATTTTTGTCCTTTTTCCTCTACCCCGACGCTTGGTGGATGCAGTCCAACATCCGCAATGTAATGTCCATCCCTCCCCGCTCTCTTTTCCGGTCCCGCCACCTGGCCTGGAATGCCTTCCTCAGGCCCAACTACGCGTCGCGACCGCCCCCCACTCCGAGCGAAGAGGACGCCAAGGCTGCCATCTTAGAAAAGGTCATGAAGAGCCGGCTTCCCTCTGATCTTATGCTTCGCTGTACGTGACCCACAATCTTCCGCTCAGTCACCAACGTTGGCCCACAACACGTTTCTAGGTACCATCATTGACCAACAAGGTCTTTACTATTTTTTCTCATCCGCCACATCCCATCGGCCTTTGCTCACGACGTAATCGCATCGCCCCAGGTGCGGTCAAGAGCATTTCCGGCCAGTTCAAGAGATCAGATTTATGCAATGAACACCGTTTGAACGTAAGTCTGCCAGGATACCATTCAGTTGTAGACGTCACACACCTTCCCCGCTGACGTTTATTATCAAGCCCCGTGACCTTCGCAAAATAGATTCCCGTATACCAAACTTGGTCCCCACTATCCTCATCCGTAAAGAGGCCATTCTGGTTAGCTCGCCTAGCCCCTCAAGTCTTCCGGCGCTTGCTCATCTTCTCCAGATCAATATATTACACATCAGGGCGCTCGTCAAGGCTGACACTGTCGTTCTATTCGATCCCTACGGATCAAATGACTCTAGGCTTCACTCCGTATTTTTATACCACCTCGAGGTACGGCATTAGTGCGGCGATCGTCCCTCTATCGCTCCTCACTTCTCCACAGCACAATCTCAAGGCCCGTGGTAGCGGCGCCCCTTACGAATTCAGGTGGGTTAATAGCCTCTTATCCTACAACGCTGTCCTATCGGCTTTCATATCCATCAGAGCAATAGAGTCCATCCTTCTCTCCGTTCTAAGCGCACTCGAGGCTGAAATGGTCTTTATCCGCAACCTCGTTGGAGGTCTCTTGGCTGAGCTTGAAGATGACATTAACCACGACAAGTTCAAACGACTTCTCCATTACTCGAGACGCCTTGCTGCTTTCAAAAATCGTGCAACTTTGGTACTTCCCTTTGATAAAATCTCCCTTTCTGGCTTCATTATCATCTGCAGGTACAGGAAGCCCTTGAGGATATCCTCGAACAGGGTCGGTCTTGTCCATTCTTGGTTCCCTCTCCCTGACATCCTGCTCAGACGAGGACATGAATGCAATGTATCTTACGGACAAGAAGAACGGTACCCCTCGTGGCATGCACGAACATGAGGAACTTGAAGTGCTCTTAGAATTTTTTTCCAAGCAAGTAGAGGAAATAGTCAATGAAGCGGAGAATATCGAAGTGTGTTGAACTTACAAAGATCATTTTGAGTCTGACTGATTCGGACACCCCAAAGGCTAATGTCCAATCTACCCAGGAAATCGTCGAACTCATTTTAGACTCAAATCGCAACGCACTGCTCGCTTTGGACCTTAAAGTGCGTTCTTGTCTCTTGACGAAATAATTCGATGCACTTAGAATATAATAGGTCTCTATTGGAACCATGGGCCTTGGATCGGGAGCCCTCGTTGCTGGACTATTTGGAATGAATGTATGTGAACGAAACTTGCGCCACTAACCCTTTCTGTTTCGGGCTAATCGGCTCTATATCAAATTGGTAAAGTTACAAAGCCACATGGAAGATATGCCTTATGCCTTCGCCGCGATGTCAGTTGCTTCGTCCGCTATCGCGGCGCTGGTCGCCTGGGCCGGTCTCTGGAGGTGATGCCGCTTATCTAAAACCTCCGCGTCATCCTTCTCATGTCCTTCCGCACAGACTTGCCAAGATACGCAAAGTCGGCTTGACAAACCCACGCACCAACAAACGTGTTACCACCGATTCGAAACCGCCCGCGCCTTGGATACCCTTGCCCTTGCGCCGCCGAAATCCCGATGGATGGTCGTGAGAATCGGTATTGACTTTGGACGTTTTGTGGCATCCAACTCTCGATTCTCCACTCGGCCCTCCTCATCGCGTTTCGCCATGTTCAATCTCCTGGGCTCATCTTCACCGCTGCCTACCAAGGACCATGACCAATGCGACTGCATGTGATTTTATCTCCGTGATTACATCTTTGCACCCGTACGGGATAGATAGACCACATCATTATTTGTCTTTTATTTGTTCCCAGATCCTCTTCCGTGCCTTTTCAAAGGTGCAGAGGGGAAAAACCGAAATGCGACATTCGGATCATGCCGATCCCCGTCCGTATTCCTGATGGTGAGAAGGAGAGAGTGCGTTACAAAACGTTGGGGGACGTACGGACATCTCCGTCAGTTCCGTCTCACTGTCGTCGCAGAACGAGGCTCGATTGAATTCAAAAATTTCTTCCGAGCCATACGCATCATCGCCCTCCCCGTCGCACTTGAAGTATCCTGCATCGTATTGTATTCTATCGAGACAGAAACAGGATGTTTGGGCCGGTACTTGCCTACCGGCGATTGCCAGCTCATGAACGGACAAGATTCAGAGGTCCAGTCGGGTGTGATGGACGCGAGCGCCAATTCAATGTCATATGTATGTAGCTCAACATGAATTGTCGTGTCATGCTGCACTCCTTCCCCAAGTACTCTCGCTCCCTTTCGGTTTCCCTTTTACCGTAATCTCTGTCACGTACGCGTCATCCCCACATCGCTCTCGGACAAACAACTCCTCCGAGCATCATACCAGTCGCATGTATCAATAGAATGGAACCTGCTCCGACGCAATACTTGTCTCCCGGAGATTGCAAACGCGATTTGCCTGTACAAGGTTCAGCGTTGAGCGGTCCAATCAGGTGCGGGATCAAATGACCAAGGCGCCCGCACAATGTGAATGATCATCAGTATTCCGTCCAATATTATCGTATCGTACCCATATCCCTTCGCCCCTTGCCTCAAGTGGTAGGTTCGCTCGTTCGCTTTCCTCCAGTTTCTTTTCCATCACCGTTACGTATAGGTTGCTCCCTCGGACAAGCTGTTCATCCCTCCTAGCATCATACACGGTATGTACCAATGTATTGGTACTCCTAGGACGGTCGGAGATTGCCAACGCGATTTGCCTGTTTCATGAAACGAGCAAGGTTCAACGTTGAGCGGTCCAATTAGGTGAATGATCCAATGTCCAAGGTGTCCGCGTAGCTTGTGTCCATGATCATCAGTATTCAGTCCATTATTATACTGTCCTACCCATATCCACTCTCCCTCGCACTGCAGGGCTCTCTTGCACTCTTCTGGTTTCCCTTTTATCTCCGTCACGTACCGTTCTCCCTCCATAAGGTTCCATCACTCTCGGACAAGCTATTCATCCCCCGAGCATCATACAACGTATGTATCACCCTTGGGACGCGATACGTGCCTACCGGCGATCTCCGTCGGAACGACAAGAAAGTTCGGAGGTCCAATGAGGTGCACGATCAAACGTCCATTGGAGACCCGCTCATCGTCAATGATGTATACAGCCCAATACGAGCGTGACAGTCCGTGTCGTCGGACTACTCTCGCTCTCGCGCTCTTCCGGTTTCTTTTCTATCTCCGTTACGTAACGCCCCTCCCGCTCAAGCGATGGTGATCGGTCGCAGGTATACGGAATTTCGAAAAAAGGGACGAGGATCCGGTGCTCGTGTACCGGTTGCGTCAGATGGACTGACTCACGGAAAGTTGGGCGGGCGAGTCGGATGGCGAGACGAGGGGCTTCTTCACTGTCGGGCGCCGAGTCGTTTTTGGGATTGGCGTTCCCGTGCACACGCACGTACCGGTTGCGTCCGTCCCGCGGCCATTCATTGGACGAGCGAGTCGGATGGCGCGAATTTGGAGCGCTTCCAGAATCCATTGGCGGTGCGTGCCAATTGAAACTTCTCTCTTGCTATTGTTGTTGCTGTTTCTTTTCGGACACGCTGCCAGGTTGCTGTGCACGAACACGGTTGCGTCCGTTCCGTTAGCGAAACCGAGAGACTTGCACGAGCGAGTCGGATTGCGAGACGGATGTTGTTTGCTTGCCTCCAATCGCGTTGGCGCGTTCTTTTTCGGTACGCCTTGCACCGACGTGGGTCGTCGACTGGGATGGCCCAGCCTCGATGGATACTTGGATGGTACGTATGTGGGTCCACGACGCCACGCGTTCCGAGGGGCTCACACTGCTAGCGACATGCGTACAAATATACACCGAACTCATTTTCTATTGAACCCGGACACGGGCGGATGTCACTCCGCACGCTTCTTATCACCAGCATGGGCACGTTCGTTCAGAGGCTGCGGCTGCGCACTGCGCACACCGCCGTCAGCATCTTGACACACCTCGTCGAGCGCGTTCAACCTTTAACGGACGTCATCGAATGAACACCCATCGGCCGGTTCAGAATTTGAAAAACGGAACGTTGGGTCCAAGAAAAAGGGCGTATCCGAACGGAACCGTCGATGGGATGCGCCGTTCGATAACACAAACCGTCACTCCTGGACGTTGAAACGTACGACTCAAAACGTCGACCAAGGCACATCACCCGAGGCTTGGAATTTGAAAAGGCGTGCGGCGTGTTACGATCGGAACTGTCGACGGCCGCCCCGTACATGGTTGATAACAAAACTCGGCGGTACACAGACACCCACTACGGTAACTGGGATGCGGCACAACGTGAATCACATGTTATCACTGACATCGGGAGCGATCGACGACCGTTTATGGTAACTTGTAGGCGTTTGGAAGTTTGGGACGATAGCGACATGCATGATATATGAAATATGATAGCGGTGTGTTCATGATACGCCCAGTCTTGGCTGGCGCACGTGCAGTAGCGTGCAGTACTTGGCCCACGGCGACCTCAAAAGAACGAACGCATAGTCTACATCATCTGACGGCGAACGACACGACGTTTACACGTGCGAGGCTCCCCTGTTTTCATCAAAAGATTCAGATTTTCTGAATAGCGAAGGAGCAAAATAGTAGGAAGGGGCCGATAAGCTACATCGAGGTGTATACATAGATTGT